>KN716164.1:225584-253950 GCA_000816705.1 Dictyocaulus viviparus
GTTTATATATAACATATAATAATTGTAGTACCAAAGCGTTCAAGCGTGATTTAAAAATTTGTTCTGTCTTTTCAAAACGAAATACTTGATCGCATTGCCACTTTATTGACTACGCATTCAATTTTCCCTCATCGAGTTCTCTATACATTCCTCAGGATTTTGGCATATTGTGGAAATGACGATTGTAAAATGTTGTTGTAATGTGAAAACCCACCTTAAAATCAGTCCCGCTTAACTTCAATAGACGAGTCTGCGTGAACTGTGGAATATTATGCTTCACGCATAATTTAGAAAGGTAAGGAAAGCGACCAAGAAGATATAGACTGCTTTTTGGCCAGACAGTACTAGCAGTCATACTGTGAACAAGTAGTTTAAGCGTTTCTATAAATGGGATTCGTCTTGTGAAAGCTAATCTCACTCTGGACAGTCAGTCAAGCGCATTCAAATCATATTGCAAGGAACTTGAAGCACTCACTAGTATATGGGTGTAGCACTATCGTTCGCCATCTAAGTAAAATAGGTCACAGAAAAGTGTTGTCTAGATGAGAAAATTATGCGTTCTTTTACCATAATCGCGCTGCCCCCTTGGTAATCTTCGAAAGCCTTCACAGGCAGAATTCCTCAGAAATACTTTGTTGTAATAATGCGAGAGAAGTGATCAAACCGTCTTAGCGACGTTCTTCTCTAGAAAGACGGTTAAAATACATATTCTAAGTCGACATCCTACATTTTAGTGTGAATGTGCTCTATCACAGATACGTTGTTAGTGTGAAGTTCTGATATTCCTTCATGGAATATTTTTTCAATGACCTGAAGATTATCACAGTGTTTTTAGCAAAAGCGAGGATAGAATCCTCCTCACAGTTCAATTACATTTGGTATATAAAAAAAAGCACCATTTTCTGTTCGGAAGGATATGAACACTTTCCGCAAAGTCGTTTCATTATGAGTTTCCCGTGTTCGTCAGCAATCTCTGTTTTCGAAAAATAAATTTTTATAGAAAACATATGCTGTAGGTGGTAGTCTTACGAAGAGATTCTCACTTTGGTTCCCTTCTCCTGTACCAAATTTTCGTATCCTTTCTATTTTCATTGATCATTCTCAATCTCATATTAAAATATTTCAATGAATTTGTAAAACGACCTTTCTTTGCGGATCACTCTATCCAACTTGTTGTAAACAAATGCAGTTCACGTTCATCAGGCGTTCAAGTTGGTGGGTAGCAGTTGATTATTACACTCACTTTCTTTAGAGGCGAGAAAAATTCCTTAGCTTTTGTTAGGAGCCGGGGACAAGAAAAACATTGTTCTTGCGTTGCATGTCTCAGCGTGGGAGCACTCATTTTGTCCATTTTGAATAACGATCGTTGCACCAGAGATTTGATCTCCCCTTACGGGTTGCTTTTCTACTGAACTACGTAAACGATCATTGTGTTCGAGAACTTGGGCAAGTGCTTATACGTTGGTCTAGCTATTGTGGCTTCACGGAATTTTCAGTTCAGCTTGGTTAAAGTCATCCGCAGAACTCTACCAAATGAAGCTGTAGTTGACCATTGTAAATCTGAAGGAGAAAAGCTAGAGAAAAATACAGACAAAAATCTTGACGTTTTTTTTTGTGTCATGCTGTTGTAGATTTGACCTTTCAGGCAAGCAGTGGATTTGTTGTTGGAAAGAAATGACTGCTATGTTTATTATTCTGTTTTTCTTTCAGGAAGGGATGCACCTGTTTAATGAAAAAGATCTTAAAACATTGATTACTCAAACGTCTGACGCCAGCCATAGTCATGCGGTAATTAGATAATTAAGTTCTTTGCGATTCCCATTGGTTTTTTTTGAACGTATAAATTCATTAATTACAGAAAACATCAACATCCGCTTGCTGTTCAGATTATGCGGTTTCATTTGGACAAATGAGTTATAAAGATATTCGTCTAGTCGATATCGCATCAACACAATGGAAAGTTTTTGGAATAGGAGGTGGATAGCTTTGTTGAATTTGTTTTCTTTATTCTTACTTTACATTACTGTGGATTGGAGTAAGTGAACAGTTTCTATTCTTGTAATAATTAAAGTCCTCAAAGATTTTGATCAGAATTAGTCGCTACCCTCGAAAATCAGAAGTGATCATTTTTGGGAGTGTCAGCAGAGAGATATAACCGTTGCGATTTGCTGTTTTCTACGATGTCATCACAAAAAGAAGAAGAAAATAAGAAACCTAATTTAGTGTAATAACATAAGCATTTTGAATCATATTGGACAACAACTGTTATGTTAATTAATCAGTATTCCATCGTTGTTGCATAGCTTACTAGACTATAGCCCTCAATGGATCCTCTCACATATGAGTACTCGTTAGTTAGTAAACATTATCTCAAAAGTGAAAGCGGTAATTTCGTATGAAAGTGCCTGAAAAATCAAAGGACGTATAAGGATTAGATCAAGACTTTGTTTGCAAACTGGATATTTTTTTTCGTCTTAAAGCATGCTTGTTTAGTAAGAAAGTCATTTGCACAAGCATTTGGTAACTTGGAACCAACACATTTAATTCTGATCACATGGTTTTGGATTTTTCTTTTTTAAGATATCGAAGAGGTGAACGCCACCTACGCGATCGAACCAGAATCATTTCTTTGGAAGAACAGATCAAAATCGTTGCATTCAAATGCTGTTGTGAAAAAGAAAGTTTGACGACAATTTGTGAAGCTTCTTAAAAATCTTGGAGTCAAGAAATGAATGAGGATAAAGTTGCATGTACGACAGATGTGAACAATTTGAAAATGTTTATTGATTATCTGGATTTTTGAGATTACTATATGAAAACATGATAAAGGATTTCACTGTGATTATTTCTTAACTGTTGATTATCTGAGAATTGACTGCAGTATTAACATTTATACATTTTTCTCCAATTTTTTGATTGCCCTCAGGACATCGCGTGTAGTTGGCCTTTTTGATCTATCCATCCAACAAGATTTCAATAACTGTAAATAAAATTAGAATAAGTTTTTTCAACAGAACATGATCGCATCAGATCATCTAATGCGATGCCACTATGATGGCGAAGAAATGCATTGAGTGAAATAAGCTGGACGTCACTAAGTCTGTTCTCGTATCAAGAAGTTATAAGAAAACACAAGCAGTTCTGCTGAGAAACAAAGATGCTGTTTCCTGAATCCCATTGCGTTATAGTGAATGTGGATTATTATTGTGCAATAATTAGGGACAATTATAACGTATTTAGAAGGATACTTGAACTATAATTTCAGCTACTTGAAGCAAATATTAGAGGCTTTGAAGTCCAGTCCTGCATATGGTAGGAATCGTTGATGACTAACATCAGTAGTCAAACGGACGAGAATGCTTATAGGTTGTCATTAGAAGACTCTATCAGCAGCTACCTAAAGACATGTTGAACAGCCAAATCGTCACGAACCTTTGAAAACCAGTAATTAAGAGGGGAGCGCAGTGGTGGGGTGCCATAGTGACACGCAGGTCCGAATCAGTTCGCGGCCACCCCCAGGCCTACAAATCCCGCAATCACTTGCTTAGTTAAATTGGTACTATAGAAATGTGAGTAAGATAACTAGCACCGACTTGGTGAAGTTTGGTCAACTGAAATCACGATATCACGTTGAACACGAATACGTAGGCGCATCCAGCCACAAGGGATTGATCAACGCCAAAGCTTATATTATCCTAATCAGAAGAAGTGTAGAAACTAGATCTATCACAAAGAATCTGGTAAAACGAATGTGATACGTATCTGATAAACAGCAAACCTCAAGGATTCCATCCGGCAATAGATCGTCAATAATGTCAAATGTGAAGTTCTTTCGGTATTCTCTATTTCGTATCTCATAGCTGTTCTCATTTTCTAACGGTATAGAACCTGTAAGTACGCGTAGTAGTCTTGTAAGAATTTAGTCCTTTTTAGCACTAGCTAAATAGAGTTCTTTTAGAAGGTACCAAATAGTGCAACAAAACCGAGCATTTGACCTAGTGCTTTTTTAACATGGGTGACGTATAAATCCTTTCTATTTATTAGGACAGAAACGAATTTACTTTATTGCAGTATATCCACTACGAGCAAGCTGCATTTTATAAACACCTTTTTTTTTCCAGACTTTGGAATTGTTCTTATCTTTGTTTGTGGTCTTATTATTGAGAAGATCCTCAATAAATGTCGAATCTTCTTACCCACTTCTACATTGATGGTCTAACTGGGGTTGGTGCTATTGAAGAGTTTAAGGGATTTCCTCCGCAATTTCAGTAATCATACTCACATGTATGCTTTTAAAAGTCATTGAAGCGCGTGGTGATCTATTGGTCAGGGTTGGCCGCTAACCTGATTCGGGCCTTCGTGTCAATTCGCCACTTCCACCACTACGCCATGCCCCATCCAGTCAATATTACAAAATTAATACTTATCTGCTGCCATCCCGATAGAATTTTCTTTATAAACAAAAACTCCTCAAATCAACGTTTTTGAAATGTTGAAGACATTTTGTCTATAGGAAAAAAGTAGTCCTCGAAATGAACGCTTTTCATTATTGGTCCTTCCATTGTATGTAAACAATGAGGTAACCTTTGTGAAACATGCTCCACATCATAGTTGCCAACGTCCAAATTACTGCTTTTTCATCGTATGGCTCTGGTTCGACACCGTCGTCTCCAGCCAGACATTCCCAAGGTATCCAACTAAAACTATTGTTGTTTAGATTTTATTTTTATTATTATAACTCATTACTGATGGTAATGAATATAAAATTAGCGTTCATAAGACTCAGTACGACTGGCTAAATTATTTTCATCATGGAGGAGTTTATATGCATACAAGGGTCCATACACTGATTTCGATCGCTGTTTTAAGTGTGAAAGATAGAAAATCAAGAATTTTATCTCTGTTGATGTTTGGCGGCGCAAATGTGCAGTGGTGGAGATGCCACAGTGACACACAGAGCCGAATCAGTTCTTGACTGCACTCCATCCCTACCAAGCCCGCCATCCATCCGCAGTTGGTAAATCGGTACCAGAGAAATCTGGATTAAATAATTAGCGCTGATTTGGTAAAGTGAGGCCGATTTAAGTCACTGTATAGAGGCTCGCATTCAACCACCTCCATGATATTACATTGAACATGAATGCGTAAGCACCAAAAGAGATTGATCAACGCCAAAGCTTATCTTGCCTTATTCTATTTTATTTAACAGAATCATTAGACTCAATGACTAAATTTCATTGTCATACATTATATTAACGATTTCAAGCCAACTAGATAGCTTAGACATATTCGTAATTTCATTTCGTTCTGCAATGATATTATACTGTCCGCAGTTGTGCTGAGATGTCCGAAAAACCCGGGACCTCAGGCGGACTCGAACCCGCACTTACAGATACCCGGCCTGCCGTGCTGGTCTATTACACTACCGAGGCCCTTGCTCTACGATTACGCAGTACTTCACTGATAATAAGTGAGTACCATTATTAGCACTCGCCCGTTGAGTTTTGCAGCTATCTCACCACAGCTACGGATATGTTAGCTTATTTCAAGCGATAAAATATAAGAATAGAAAAATCTAAAGAGACGGGAAAAAACTACAATTTCCGCTTATTCAGTTCATGAACTGATTTCGCTGACATGAATGGCATCTCAGTATATTTTTAAATATACCGATAACAAACTAACCGACAACGTTCGACATCATCTAAATATACGCGCTTCGGAACTAACCCAGTTGAAAGCCCAAACACCACCACCTAAACATCTGACAAAAACGTGCAGCATTTGGTAAGTAGCGCTTTTATTAATTTAATACTGAATTAATTGTGACTTCTGAAATACTAAATTAGTTATAACTTCAATTATTAAGCATCAGATTGTAGATCAAAGCATCATTCTCTTCAAGTCCTTCGTCACAAGACAACCGGTGAGAGGCAACAAAATCCCAATCCAAACATGAAGTCACTGAGAAGAGACAAACGAACATTCCTAAATCGGAATTAAGAGCTTTTTTGCATTTATAACGCCAGAATAGTCTCTGCAGACGCCGATCTCTAAGCACTTCTTGGGGCTGCTGGTCACGTCGAATTTCGTATAATCCCTCTAAAGGAGAAGAAAAGTAAGAAAAACGACATACGTAAATTAAATGCGATACCCTTATCATTCTATGGTCGACCGTTCTTCGCTAGCAGCTTCCAAAAAATTTTAGATCATCTACTGCTACTCACCAACTAGTACAACTGATGATAATCAAGTACCGTTATTTAGTAACAAGCTGGAGGAAATAATCCGCAAAGAAAAGTCGCTTTACAAATTTTTTGTTGGAAAATTCAATGCGAGAATGGAATCGACCAATTAGAAGAAATGCCGGATCGGAAAATTTGGAATAGGATAACAGAACGAGAATGGAGGCCGTCTAACAGGACTTCTATCTGCCGCTCGTCTCTTCTATGAAAATTGAGATTCAACAATGGAGAAAATTGCTGGTGGACATGGAAGTCTCCTAACAGCACCATTTATGCGGATACTGACTATGTTTTCACGAGCAGGAGATGATGATTCTTTGATACATCAGTGGTACCTAGCATCTGTACCGGATCAGATGATCGCCTTCTAACAGGGAAGATTCGATCCATCCATGAGCTGGAAAAATTTTTCTGTGATTGCCCAAGATAGGCAAAATTAGTCGTGTACGGCGAAGACAATTTTAACAACATATTCATTTCAGGGAAAAAGAATTGGAGCTCGCCTTAATAGGACAATGACTCCGATAATGAAAAATCCATGGTGCGAAGAGCAACAAATTAGGTTGGCTAGATATCGACTATAGAGATCACCTCGTACATTTACTTTGGGTGCTCAATGAATAGGGAATACGGTATGAAAGAAGAATTTGATAGAAGGAGAGCAGTGTGTGAAGCATTTGGGCTACTTAAGCAAGTTACCAACTGGCTGACATCCCCGAAACTCCGCATTTATCTCTTTGAATCGTCGATCCTATTAGTGCTCTATCATGCTGCCAAAACTTAGACTGAATTTTCAATCTCATGCACTTTCCACAGAGCGCCTGAACAATGTTTTCTGAGACTTAACCGGCATTCACAACATATAGTCGGAATGGATAGCGCAGATTTTTGGAATATATCATATCTCTGACATCCAGAAGATTATACATCGATGAGCACGCATGGGCCGCTTATATAGTGAGAAGCGCAGATGGCAGATAGAGGGAAAGTAATTTGAAGCGGATTCCATGAACCTCCTTGGACAATTGTCCAAATAATTTGCTGATCTGTTCCTGACAAGCACTAACCATCTGCATCCGTAAACCAATAAGAATTTGAGTTATTGAATGAGCTTCACGTACTTCATTACGTTTGGCGGAAGCCACAACAGATGAAGGCGATAGCACAAAAGAAAAACGAGTATAAATCATTTGGGATCCGCACTAGCATTGAAGCTTGAACATTAATTGAGTACTCCTTGTATTTAGTTATGTCTTGCCATATGGAGAAGCACTATATCTTAACATTACTAACATTTCCTCCTCATTTGAGGGTTTCAACTATCAGTTGAATGAATGATTTATGTGATAATACAGGTACAGTAGTACCATGCAGCTTCCGAACCCTAACCAATACATATTGTATTGGCCGGGAATAGAACCCGGGTCACTCAAGTAGCAAGTGAGCATCCTACCACTGTACTACGGGTAATAATACGGCTTCTAATCTTTAACCGAATGTATGAAATCATTAACAGAAACTTACTTTAAAATTTTATTTGCTGACAACAAGCAAACGTCAATAGAGAGTTTTTTATGAATAAATTTGAACCGTTCAAAAAAATCAATGGCAGTTATCATATGACGAGCAAATTTTAGTAACTGAAAATAAGAACACGATTTAACCAATTACGATATTGTAAGAATGACATGACATATTCAGTCTTCTGACAACTATGAGATTTGAGCTTCAATTCGAGGTGTAATTGAAACTCTATTCTATTTTTTGCCTTATTTAGTTTAATCTAGCTTTAATCATAAATTACTATCGGGTATAAAATCACAATGAAGTAATTACGACCAAGAAACGAAAAGAAATGTCGTAAAGAAGTAGGTATTAAAAAAGTGTTTAATATCTTTCATGACACGATCTGTTCAAATGAATTTTAAATGTGGGTTATTTTGAGGGCTATGAGGTTCACTCCTTATTTTAAAGCATATATGGAATTTCTGAAGTTTAGTTATAGAAACTAAACTTATAACCACTATTATCTTGTAATCGATGCTAGAAAGCTTAATCCTTATGAGTAATCGATGCTAGAAAGCTTAATCCTCATGAATAATAATGGAAATAAAAGTGGAAATATATTGTAATCAATTTAGTATATTTACAGTTATATTAAAGAACTATTTTTAATAAATTCATGTTGAATATAAAGCAACCTCATATGAATTCCTCGATTCTTTTCCTACATACTCAGATAGCGAATTGACTGCGAAATCTTCTAGTAGAATTGTAATTTTGGTGTCAGTCACAATACTTCCCCATAATCGTTGAGTGTTTCTGGAAGATAACCGACCAGATGATGGATGATGACCTTCATGAAGTAACAGCTAAGAATGAAATCTATAAAAAGAAAAACTAGCTGCCTTTTGAAGCCAACTACGAATACACCACCAACAAGTTCATGGTCTTCTTATTCTTCAACAACAATTTTTTTCAAACAATACCAGAAATTGGTATCAATTTGAAAAAGTCATATGAGGAAAAAGATTCTTCTGACATCTTATGTTGCTGAGTTAACGACGAAAGCAAGAAACTGTTACTAGAGGAGCTTTTATTTCACTATGGTGTCCCACTAATTGTACTACTACAGTGCTTTTATTCAATGATTCACTAACGTCTCAATTCTGATATATCTGGAAATCTAGGTGATGTTTGATGTGATGCATGTCCTAATCCCGTCCGACCGTCTGAGGCTTCGTGTTTTGTAATTAATTTAGCGATATGGAATATTGAAATCGTCGTTATTGTTTGATTCAAATACTTGAGAAAGTAGTAAGGTGTTCAACCTCATAACTCACATACAGCCAAAATTTCTATAGTTAACAAGATCGTTCAGAATCACATTTCGTTCCTCTGGTCTCAATTCGCTAGCCACTACTGCGACGACGCGAATAGATTTTTTCGATGGTAAAACAATCTCTTTTCTTTCCACTTTTCCAAAGTCGTATACGTTTTCGAATGAGTACGGTTCGGAACTTGGTAAAGATGAAAGCTGAATAAAGTCTTATGCTAATTTTATTCTATTCCATCATCTGAACGTTATTGTCATCCTGAAAGGAACACGTATAACAAACCTCTTCTTCTTTCCAAATGTATTGTCTACAAACGGGCTGTAAGTTCTCTTCAACGATAAATCTATTAAGTTTCCTTGCCGAACCACTAATCAGCAGTTCATTAGCAGCACATTTTACCTGATGAGAAAAAATGACAAATAAACATTTGACTCTTCCGTTTAAAATCGACACAGCTACCTCATTCTAGACAGAATCATTAATGAAACATTTACATGAAAATAATTGGCTGTAAGATATATCCCATTTTCCAATTCTTAATATACTTTATTTTCCATGCTGATTACCTGAGGCAGTTTCTAGGATTATATCGTTGAATTGAATAATATCACTAGATAGTATACTACTATACTACTATCCTAGTACTTCACTGGTACTGAAGCTCAATCATTCCGTAGTATTCTGTTGACTGTTACGAACGATGAAACGAATGAGTGTAATGAGTTAAACTGTCAACGTTGATTTTCCATTCAAATTATAACTGGATATTTATAAATATTACAATTATATCTATAAGCGCTACGAAAGAAAAAATGCTGAGTAGTATTCTTTGGAAATTTGACTAGATGAGTGCTGATGTCTCAGTGCAAGTACTTTGTACTGCAAGCGATAGTTGCGCTAGTGTTGATCTTCGTGATCCCTATAAGGGATGTGAAATCGACAATTCAAAGCCACACAGTACTTTTCTAGTCAAAACAGTTTCAATCGTTCTTACTAAGGGTATTCGAATGTCATCTGTGCTACACTATAACATAACCCACCACAAGGACCCTACTAGCGTCATCGTGTGTGGACAACATCTTCTTGACTTCTATACCAAAATAATGCCATGAAATGATTCTAATCGAACATCATTTACGGTTTTGATCGATAATACGACAAGTTTTTCTTATTATCATATTGATATTCTATCTATCTTTCAGGAGGAAAATCGGTGTTGAAGAACTGCTTCAACATCATTTATCATGGTGTACAACGACCATCTAATGACATTTTCAATTGATTCTTAAGACGAAAAGACTTGCCTTGCATTTAATATAGAGATCACTCTGAGATCATGTATTTTTTAAAAACAAACCGAATAGTATTTAATTGTATCCTCCTTGACAACCAAAATCAATCGAGCTCTTTCTCTGCCATGAAGGAACGTTGGAGGTGTGTCAATAAGTACACATTGTTCTGAAGAAGTACATTCCTGAGGTAAGATGTTGAGTTGGTTCTCGAAGGAAGCAAAACTCATTTCGAATAAAAGTGTCACTTAAGCATTCATTGCTTACTAGTTGTTATCTCGGAATGAACAAGGTAATTAAATCGATTTCTTGACTCACTTTATGTAGCATTTGTAATAACTAACTCAGTAAATAAGCATGAGGCAATCAGAAAAATGACTAGAATATTTAAACTATTTGTGGAACCGACAATGTTTTGATGATTGTAGGGGCGATTTATAAATTGTAAGCAAATGAATATTCATACAAATAGAGAATTGCCTCTTCAATATCAACAGCAGCTTCACATCTGCACAGGAAAGGCTGCTACCCTTTTGGGTTTAGCTTTGATATCTACTGAACCTTCATAAAGAGTTAGCCATTAACAATGCAGGTAGTAATTTAGATGGAATACTCCCTCATAAAGAATAATCCATATATGTCAGCACACAATTGCGAGTTACCTTCAGTATCAGTTGAATACTTTTCTATAAACACTGATCTTTGTTATAAAAATTGTGATGTTAATGTTGTACTCTAACATTTGTACAACACATAAGACTGCCCATGTGGTTGGGCTGGGACAATGGTTGCATTGGTGTAGCACTGTAATGCAGGACCATTCTTTCGAACCCGTTCGAAAAAATATCAAGTTCAAAATCTTTCGAGGGATCAGTGATTACTCAGAATTATCTAGGAGGGATTAAAAAATGTTGACTCGATTGAGAATAGTGAAAGCAACTCGTCTACAGGCCGATTATGCACACTCAACATCTTTCATGATTCCCATCACTTCCAACGCATGGCGCATGTAACAAGTAGTTCCTTGCAGAAGTCATTAACATCAATCCTTACTGAAGTTTTATTCATATAGAATCACGTGGAAAGTTCCAAGATAATCAGCTTACAAACTAACCTTGGCGCCTCATTAATATTCAAGTTCTAGAGGATTCAGATATCCATAGCACTTTAAAGATTTTTACAATAACTGGAACTACCTCATATAATTAATTATATATGAGTGACTGAACATCGTTTTTAGGTTGATCTTTATATTTCCTGTTCTAATTATGCTATTAAAATATTAATTCGGTGTTATCAATGACATTTTTCGAAGCACAAGAATACAATGAAGTGATTTATAGAGCTGAACATTATTAATTTTATTTTGTACAAAATTACAATTTACTCACTCATAGAGCTCAGCAAACTGTCCACATTGGAACCGTCAATAACTGATCCCCAGTAGTAAGGCACTGCACAAGCAAGCTCATGTGCTCTGCAAAAATCAAGGAGGACAGCTTATTCCCCTTTCAAAATATAATCGGCATAAATTTTTTCATGATAATATACAAAATGAATGTATTTTCCTTGTACTGATAATTGAACGGTCAACGTGAGGTGTTCAATATACTGACGGTGTCAACAAGAAGTAGTCAGTGATTGTTCTGTGTAGTACTCAGTTTTTGCCACGTTCGACTTCAAACGAAGTTGTTTCTGTTCGTTTTTTTGATGTTTATGTCGTAGATGACAGCTGTACTGAACAATTATAGCTTTCTGCGTTGATGATGAGGCTGAGAGCATATTTCTTTTGCCGAGAGTAGAATCAGATAAAGTGCAGTTATAAGCATGTAACAAAAGAATAACAAATAAACAACAACAACTGTCAGGCATGATGGGTATGGATAAAGACGATGAAATTGGTGTTCATCGTACATGCATATATATGTGGAGATCCAGTAATGTTCAGATCAATGCCGTTTGCAAGTCCGGGCATCTAGCCTTAGCTCACACTGATCGCAGAAATCAATAACCAAAAACAATCTTATGAAAATCTTTGGAAATTCAATAAATACCTCATTTAATCTAACTCAAAACATTGGTTTGAGGTTGAACTAGAAATACATTTGAAGGCTAGTGCCATATTGAATACATATGTAAAAGATAGGATACACTTTCGTGTTGATCCATCACTGTTGCACGAATCGCCTACGTACTCGTTTTCAACGTAACATCGTGGAAACGATTGGATAAGAAGAGAGTGATCTATACATTGATTTGAGTTGACCTCTCTTCACTAAGTCAGTGCTATTTATATTGCCCAGATTTTCATGGCTCCAATTTGTCGACGCCAGAGCGAATGCGGGATTGGTAGCCCTGCGGGGTGGCCGTTAACCTGATCTAAGCTTGCGTGACACTATGACACCATCACAACTGAATCCGCCAAAAAAAAAAAGATTAATATCTTATTCTAAACAAAATTCTCTCTACTCCATTTAGCAAATACAATATCGTTGGAGTTTTCATTCTTTCTAAACATGAAAAGGCATTACAAATAACAAAAAAGCCGCAAGTATTAAAAAATGTGGAGGATGTTTCCGATGAAGTACTGCTCGTAGCTAAATGGGATTGAAAACGATCATGTAAATAGCGTGAGAGCCATATACCTCAGGCTACACTATTTTCGTTTCTTCTGTAGTCATTGGAGGACTTCAAAAAAGGTGATGCATGAATCGATTTTGGACCAATATTTATAGCACCAAAGATTACCAACCATATTAACAATGCGTGGGAAGTAAAACTGTAAGTATGAGTCAATCTCATAGTAATCGTAATCGACACGACTATTTGACTCATAAGCAACGACTGATACTCGGTGAATAAGGACAAAATTTTTTCAGTCTTTCTAGCGAAAACGATGACATTTGTTAAGCACAATGTATAATGCACAGCATACAAGAAGCTTCATGCATTGCATAGTTATTGATCTGCAGTCATATAATTATGAGATCGAATAGGTATGATATCAGTTGAGTACGATCATAAATAGCTACGTCATTTCAGAATGCATGAAACGAATCAGAGAACAAAAAGCACACCAATGAACGATGAATGCCGATGTCCACCGTCGTCGTGAAAATCTCAAATCTGTCAAGTGATGATGAAATGAAACTGACCACAGCTTTCTTACGAATGCTCTCTTTTTGAATAGACGACACTTACCGACGATAATTACTTTCTCTTATTGCAGCACTGAAATCTGATTCTTCACCTTTGGCCGCCCCACCCATCTACAAATAACTTCCGATTATAACCAAAAAAAAAACGCATTTTTTGAGTCTAGTTTATTCGTTTTTTTCTGCAATCACTGAAGGACTTCGAAAACGTTGTTGACAAGAATCAATTTCAGACCAATACTTGTAGCACCAAAAACTTCACAACGCAACCACATATAATTCAGAATACAGATATACAGAACTCGCACGTCACTCCATTTCGATGAAGATATCGTTTCAAAAAGTATCGTGACTCGTCGTTGAACGCTGTGCTTTTCGTTTATATTTCAACTTAGGTATGTTCATGTTATTCAAGTGCTACGAGAGTCAACAACTGTGGTGTATTCAAACCGGATTTATCATATTCGGTGCTATCCAGTAACGAAGAAAGTCATTGACGTCATGTGTTTAAACTTTATTTATTTGTTAACGGTCCTCTCGGTGATCTGCTAAGCATCTAATACGCGGGTTTATATTTCAAGCTTGTTTAAGATTTTACGCACTGCTTGCAAAGCACTCAGACGGTGTCTTCATAAACATAAACAGTGAAGACAATATGAATCGAGTTGAAACCTGAAAACTGAAACCTACGGAGTCAATTTCGTCCTCAAGGTCTAAAGGAAATGGATGGAAGATTAAGAACAAATGACTGGGCATATAATGAGAGGTGACGGATAATAGCTGTGGATTGGAACTCAATGCGATGTTAACGTTTTCATCAGACGGGTGCAAATCTTGCATGTTTAATTGGCTCACGTCAACAAACTATATACAATGCTGCCAACGATTTCAAATGTACGGAATGGGTCGTTACGGTGTCACCTGTAGGCAGAAGACCACCGCTATGGTAGACAACAGTCACGCGAAAAATGAAACAAATAGAAAAATTGCTTTGACAGTTGAAGACGTCAAGACGGACGATCCAAGCACCCGAATTAATATTCTGCTTCACATCCTTTTCTCTGTTTTTCCGGATCTTTCGAGCCAGGATTTACAATTTGCTACAGTTCTTTGCGAAGTAGGTAGCGATTGCAGTTTTCTTTTTCAATTTCTAATTTCTTCCACGAATAAGACGATTTTAATTTGAGTGATTTAATGAGGTAGTTGATGAAATACCTGGCATAAATGCTTTAATCGTGTGAACGTCGATGTAAATGCTAACGAATCTTCAACGTTACACGAATTGATGAATCGTGGAATAGGACCGAGTACCATGAATAGTCTCATCAAAATTAGTAGTACCTCAATTGAATTCATGATTATGAGAGATAAAGATATTCCCTCAAAATGATGTAATATGAAAATGCTTACATAGTCGTTTGTTTGTTCATTTTGATTATCATTAGCATATGAAAAGATATGGAAAGTAAAAGTTGAACATCTTAGAGATATGACAAAACGCTACGGAATAACAATGCTCTCCAATCGTCACAAAATACAGTAGAGATAATTGACGTGTCCAATCAATGCTAAACACTTTTCAGCTAGTTCTTTTTCAACAATTGTGAGTTCAAGCATACTTCCTCAATATCTCAACTACTCAATAGGAATGGAGATCAGGGATATTTAAAAATAGATCAAATTGAACTAAATATCACAGATGATTGTGACCTATGAGTAATGCAATGCAAAATCGATTGAAATGTTGAGGTTTCTATAGGATAACAGCAGATACTTCCGTTTAGATGACGTCATGTGTACTTGGGAAGTTTATTGGTACAAAATTTTTTCCCTCAAACCAAAATATGTATATAACAAGCCTAAGCACTCACACACTCATACATCCAGAAACTAGAAATTACTGGTGATGCAATATTTATATTCGTATTATGCTTGCCCTGGAGCTCATTGCATTTTACAGTTTGAAATCTACATAGGACAAAACTATTAGACTTGAGTAAATGAAAAATCAATTGACAATTTATTGCGTGAACCTGCTCAGCATAATATATTTGCTCTAATGTACTTTAATAAAAGAAAAATGATTATATACGATACTAACAAAGAAACTACTTCTTCATCACACTGAATAATGTACCTCCGACTGAGCCCTAATTGTTGCTGCAGCCTGCAAAATTGAGTAAAATAGCCTCTAAGCGATAAAAATAATAGAAAATATTTCAGCTATTGAATATTTGCCACATCGTTTTCCTTTATACGTATACGCTACTCAATAATACAAAATTTATATAAGGCGAAAATTTTACAAACCGCCTCTGGTGTAATATCCCTCTGAGGTTCCGAAAACACTTCATATCCGGCCATGAATTTTGGTACCGTTGCTGAAAAAGCTTTTCGAAAATACAGAATAGAGGTAAAAAAGTATCTTCTATTTAGCGAAACGTTCCGCAATACTGATCTCATGTATCATCAAAACTTGCCTCAAAAATTAAAAAGAAATGGGAGTACTACTACTAAAGAAAAATGGTAAGTTTTATCAAAGTGCTTCGGTTTCCAATAATAACTAGATTACTAATAATTCTGATTTTAGAGAAAATGTGCACCAATTGGTACTTCAAGTTCACACTGTTTCCTTAGCATAATAACGCTACCATATCCCCAGAAAAAAGAAAAAACCTTGGAAAATCACAACTATATTGAAAGGATAACAATATCACTAAGTGAAATGATTGAAAAAAGAAAAAAACAAAATTTTCATATTTAAGCACTATCAGCATTTCATGAAAACAAGCATGACAGACCAGATCTAAGAAGCGGTGGATGGAATGATGCGTGTAATTGCCAAAAATTATTATCATTGCTAAGTCTAGGACCTGTTGGAGCACCGAGCCATCCCATACTGAACGGAAACGGACACTGAAATAGAAGAATGCTGTCAATGATGATGTTCATACCAATGAAGCGCTCACAGTTACATTATAAGATTATAAGAAATTATTACATTCAAATGAATAAACTCGTAACAGTTCAGGCGAGTATGAAGAAATACTCAGCCCAATTTTACTTGGAGTTAGAAATCATTGTAAGCAGTACTCCCTAATTGCGGAGCTGAGGTAATATTCTGTGAAAATTCACTTTCTGCGCGTATGAATTGTTCTTTTTCTAACACATGTTCTCACAGCTAATTGGTAGGCTTCATAAACAATACACAAAAAAAAGTGCCACATATTTTAACGTCGTTCACCTTAAAAATGTTGTCGTATTTGATAATCAGCCTCCGCAGTATATCAGCCAGCGAAATTTTCTCATGCTAAAATAAAAAGATTTTCCGAAACTGATATACATCGACAGTTGAAGATTTCCGAAATTGAGGCTACCCAAATATTTAATTACACCAGTAACTCATGTACAATCAATGTTTGTATCCATTTTGATGAATATTCAACTTAGTTCTGAAAAGACAGATTCATTGTAAACGTTATGTCGTTCAATAATACTCTCATTTCCAATGTATTTTCAAAAACTAGTGCTCTGAATGAATGGGATAGAATATGTGATAATCTCATCTGAAGAACGATTCATAGAACAAATTTAGCTGGCGTTCAAGAGACGACAACTTTTAGGAATTCCGATTTATCCTACACAAAGAAGACTTTGTAGACAGATTTCACCTTAGATAAAATTAAGTCCTACGTTTGGAAATGTGCGTCATATCCTTCAAGTCAGATAAAAGTTCACTACCTAAGGCGATATTCTATCTAATAGCACAAATAAATAAGGTATTAACTTAGTTCTAAGCATAGGTGGCGCAGTGGCCCAGTGGTGAAAATGCCAATGATACGCACCACAAGTATGTTTTCATGAAATGTTCCAATCAAATCTTCGATTTGCCAATGACATTGTTAATTTTTTGATAAGTACAAGCAAAGTGGAGACCATAATCAGTGAACCTAATGAAGGAGTATAACAACTGAAAGTAGCATGAGTAAGAGTAATACCTCACAAAGAGCCCATGATATGGACGACAACAATTTAAGTTAGACAGATCCCAATTATAGAGACCACCTCGTGCACTGGATAATTTATCTCAGAAGTACAATTAAAGATAGGAAAAACATCAAGGAAGAACTAGAAAAAAGAAGAAGAGCATCCTGGGCCACCTTTTGCCTTATGAAAAAAACCACCAAGCAACTTCGATTCCAGTTCTACCAAAGCTCTGTTATGCTTAGTAGACGTGGGCTGACACTATTACCACGTCAAGAAAACTACACACTATCCACAGAGAAATTGAACGATGCCTTCTAAAATTTAGCCGGTACTCACAATGTGTAACTAGGATACGTAGCTACGTTCTTCAAAATATCATTTCCAATGCATTTCCATCTTATCACAACCTCGTCCGGACATTGTCAGACTTAACACCTATGGCAGCGAATAGTGTAACGGTTGAAAGGACCAAAGTAAACGATTCCTCAAGAGTCGGTGAATCGGCGGCAAAATAATATTGGAGGGTAAGCAGTACTAACTTGCCATTTGATTGGTGTTGTTAATTCATCGTATAGACCATCATCTCCACTATAACAAAAGGACAATTAGATCGCACATCTTCACAGCACGATCAGCACTAATGTTTATCCTTATTTTTTAAGTTATAAACTCTTTTAGTTGCTAATCAAACTGTACTGTGAAAAACCTCCAAAAGCTCATCAATCCGTAACACGTGTCTGTTCGGAAGCATCATAGTTTCGTAAGGCCATACAGCCCAATACGGTACAAACACTGTCCAATGTTCATTCTGCAGTACTATTCTCTCATTCTCATTTGATTTTTCTTTTCGTAAGACATCCATCAGAAGAGGTCTTCCATGTTGCGAGTAGTACGCCTAAAAGGGAACAAATTAAAACGAAGAATTAAATGAGCATTAACATATTCTGTTTTATCGCATTTTACGGAACTTTTGCAATTTTGCCATGCTACATTTTCATAAGAGGGTGGGGGAGTAGATCATTAATGTACAGACCAGAATCGTATCCATTCACCTTAACTATATCAGATTGAACACGAATGCGTGCCGCAAACGATCTATCAGGGCCAAAGCTTATCATGTCTTAAGCAACGTCCTATCCTAACACCAACCATTATTAACCAAAAAAGCCAATAACCCAAAGAAAATCTAGTTTTTAGAGGTGATTCAAACCACTTGAAGAGAGTGGCCACTAAGAAATATCACATATAAAAAATCATACAAATTTTATGACTGATAAAAGCATTTTATCACTAATGTATAACAAAAAACGTTCTTGTGCCTAATACTCATTTTAATAATTAACCTAACTTACTACCAAAGCTTTTTCTTAGCTTATGTTTTTGTATAGTTTTCATGTAACTCTTTGAAATTTCCTCAAACGCATGAAACTGAAGCGTTCAACATGTAAATCACATTGAGTTTCAATGTTTTGCTACAAGCTTTCTGACAAGACAACGGTAATGTTGTTGACGCCGATTTATTTTTAGCTATATATAAGCGGGGGCGCAGTGGCTCAGTGGTGGAGGTGCCGCAGTGACCCGCCGGCACGAATCAGTTCGCGGCCGCCCCCCAGGCCTACCAAGCCCGCCATCCCTCCGGGGTCGGTAAATTGGTACCAGAGGAGTCTGGGTAAGATAACTGGCACTGACTTGGTGAAGAGTGGTCAGCTCAAGTCATGTATAGACCAGGCACGCATTCAACCACCTCCACGATATCACGATGAACATGAATGCGGGGGCGCATCCCACAACAAGGGATTGATCAACGCCAAAAAATTATCCAATTATCTTATATATAAGCATGGATTTCTAGAAAGCAAAATCACAAAATCATCAGGAAATGAGTTTTATAAACATTCTTAGCCAGCTTCTGAGGAAATCCCGTTAACGACAACATGGACGAGGAATATTAGCGGCTAACTGAACACCTTCACAAAAGCTAAAAGCTTTGAGACCTCTTTAAGACAAAATCAATAATATACCCCATCGTTCAATAACTAAGATTGCAGATAAGCTAATTAATGTCCAAAGTTGCAACAAAGCACAAAGATGACACACTAAGAAGATGATGACACAGGTGTGGTCAGGTGAAGTTCGGAAGTGCAGTCGAAACGCCGCCGAAGTTTCGCCAGCTAGGAGACAAGAATGTTATTCCATGTAATTCGACGCCGCGATGCGGCACTTACCGCTTTCAAAAAGCAATGAAAAAAAAATTGACGAATTTCATCGGATATCTTTGGTGACCAAGTTTCTCCACCTCTGTACAAAAATAGGTAAGGAGATTCTAGCGTTTCCTATAGAAATTCATCAAAATCCAACATGCTATTTTGTCTCTGAAGAGTCGCAAAGCATCTGGATGTGACAGAATTGACAGAAGTGACAAAAACAATGTATGAAGAATTTACCATTAATACACATCAATACACTGATTCGGCTCTTCACTCACTAACTGTTGGAATGCAGATATCCAGTTCAATTGAAAACTATAGAAATCGTTTTGCCACAAAAAACTACTTCTACTACATTAACAACTATTGCCTAAACTTTTACTTGTTGTCTATAAGCTTCCCACACAAGCATTCCACAGCAGATTTGATAGTATATCTACAGGAAAAGCAACCACGCAAGCTTGTAAGGTCTAAAAGTGTTTTGCATGATAGATTACACGTAATAACAAAAGTACAAAAAAACCCACCTTTTTTCCCTTCCATCGATCTCAAAAAAACATTCGATTCTATTGAGACAAAAGTGGTTAAGAATGTGCTGAGGATTTTCTTCTTAAACTGACTAGTAAGCACTTTCGTCTCTATACATGAAGGTCTTTCGTGGAATGTATAGAGACTTTACTACCAATATTTCTCCAACTTGTAACGATACAATAAAGAGGCGAGTAAATCTTCGATGTAAAAAGAAGGGAGCGATGAGGTATAGTACTATTTGATTAAAACTATTCACAACTGCTCGTAAGTACGTCATGCAAAAGCTGGAATGAGCGGGAATACAAGTGATTCGGTCTGGTAAATTTGATTTCATTCCAACAGCTTAGTAAGATGATCAGTAACTACATTTCATTTGGTATCGACATGTTAGTTAGGTATTTGTGATCAAAACATTTCTTCTCTAACTATGAGTCTTCGGTAACCCTAAGTTACGTATAAAATAAAAAAGATGAAAAATTCGTTGAGGAACAAAAATATCTATATACATGTTAGGAACATACTTTTTGGCACTTATCTTTTCTATAAGGAAGAGATGGCAAAAAATTTCCAGCCCATATCTGTCCATGTGGATGAGCATTAGAACAGCCAACAGCGGCACCTCGATTCTCGAAAATCTAAAAGAAGCATATACGAATTTATTTCTATTGGATTGAATAAGATTTCGCTTCACCTGAATCCAACAGTATTTCTTTTTTAGCATGCTGAATTGATCAATCCATGCTCTAACAACAGAAATCACCTGTAAGAATAATACCCCTGCAACACATGGAATGGACCTATAGATGCATTTTTTGCCAATGCTGAATAAAACAATAGTTTTTATAAGTGGAAATTGAAAATTATGGTAAGTAGAAATGAATGAAGAGAATGATGTCGTTTGAAAAACCTTACATTCAGCCACAAATCATGTAATATTACAGAAAAATTAAGCGGAACCTCATTGAGAGACATAGTAGCTATACTTTTGTTGGTGTCAGGATGGTAACAGACCACTCGACAGACGCCACGTATTTCCATCTCACGGAACAACTCATCTCCAGAATTGGCAGCTGGCAGAAACAAATCATTAATGTATAGACTGAATAGAATAACTACATAGGCAGATCTAATTCTACAGAATTCTTCTCATACCACAAAAAACCTCATGTTCGCAGAATGCAAAATCTATATTTCACTTGAAGTTTGTATAGAAATAATAACAAGCACCTAAGAATCTCATCCCCTTTATTTTCAAGAAGTTAAGGAATCTTTATTGGTTTACAAAATCGTATAATAAGAACTAGTTCCTTACATTCCTCAGGAAGATTTTGCTCCTCCACAGAATCGGTAAAAGTTGGAAAATCGTTGTCAAAAATATACGTTGATTCGTAACATGGAGTAATCTGTGAGACTTCTCTTCAGAAGAATAAAAACTAAATAAAGAATGAATTTTCTTGCATGAAAGAATGAAAATTTATCAGAAAAGACTTCCATATTACTCATCCTAAATGCTTTAATGCACACTGCCTTGCGGATAATTCTCCTTTACCGCCATATTCATCTATGGAAATTTCCTACAAAATTTTCACTCCGAAACTAAGAAGAAAACTATTTGTTCACTACAAACGTTTATCAGCCCTCGTACATTGTAGAAATTGTTTCCTTTTCTCAACAAATTTCGGTAATTCATGTCGTCGGTCTGGCCTTGTTCATCTTGTGCGCATCACGTCTATTGGAGCCTGATCCCTTCAACAGCCCTTATAAAACACTAATCTCTAGAACACACTACATTACCACCGGCTCATATAATTTCTGAGAGCTCAGTATGTATGACAGTTTTCTCAATGTCTGATAAGTATTCTTCGTTAGGAAAAATTTATGCCTAACGTTGAAATAAAGCTTTGTGAGTGATGAGAAACAATGAGTGGTCTTGGTATGTAGTATAAATTTGTTACCTCACTTTACTTATTCAATTTCATTCATTACAACGTAATCTCTACAAGTTCCCATATAACTGCGTTAAAAAAACAATGACAATAGTGTGAAGGCTTTACGACCAAATATTTAATTCCTCAATCTGATTATTATCGTGATGTGATGGCTGTATGAAACATGTAATAAATTTCTGAACCTGAAACTGGCTCAAACAACGAGGCCTGTGCCATAGTGATTGATTTCATTAATCGGTGAAGTTAATGGTAACTCTTTCATGGTTCAGCAAATAAGATGACTAAAGAAAAACAAATCATTATTTCAAGCGACATTTCCAGAAAACCACTTCATGATTAATCCAATCACTTTTGTTGACAAATCGGCCAAAAAGTAATATAGCTGTCATAACTTTGCCACTTTTCTTCACAGAACTCAGCGGTACTTTTTCTAAATTTCGTAATCAAGCAATTGAAGAACACCATAATATGCGAGTTGCGAGACTCTTCCAACCACAACTCTTTATCTCCGATTTAAATATCAGCAGAAGTTTTGCTGCAATTTGGTCCGATACCTCGAATCATACCACCAACAGATATTTATTGGTAGCATATCAATAGAAAACACCTGTAAAATCAATAGTGTCAGAGTAGTTTCGTCCATTACCTGAGTCCCAACTTCTACATTCCGCATTTGGCTTGAAAACACTTCATTTATATCAAATTTTTTCATGTACTGAATTCAAAAAGCTCATTTACTGTGCCACGCAAAATTCAAATCTCTGACCACATCATTGAATCGCTTTCCTCCGGGAGCCAGTGGATTAGTCTCGTTCGTTGGTGTGAATGAACAGGGATCAGTTTTGGACCCTTGCCAAGGACGAAATACACGATTGCTCGCAACTATTACCCATTCGTCGAGCAACGGATTGTATCGACGGTGGTTCCTCCTCATTAAAATGTGCCTGAAAATCGAGTAGAGCTGGATGCTGACAACTAACTGCCAGTGAATACGGGGAAAAAAATTGCCCATGTTTGTTTACATCTAGAACGTCCAGTGTTCACGTCACTGAATGGAAAATAGAAAGTCATGAATATACATCTGACATAGTGCGTCACTAATATGTCACAACTCTGAACTTCGATGATTTCGACCTTTTAGATATAAAATTATAATGCACAATATATTAAGCAATGGTTATACATGGAACTTTTTTTGGCATTGAACAATCAAGCAACAATAAACATTGTTCGATCAGAAGATACTTCGTTTAAGATAAAGAATTTGTAAATAGTCCATGCACAATTGCAATAGATATTTTCCTGTTTAAAAGTTAACAATTCTTTATTGCTGTATTGAACATTGGTACACATCAATAAATTAACATTAGACGTAGTTTTCCTACAGTCAGATTTCCATAGCAATAGTCATTTTATTACACCACAACAACATTTTATGCAACAAAACTGTAACTCATTAGAAATGTTGAGGAAGTTTCAACATTCTATAAGGAATTGTAAGCGAATTTGACAACTCTTAATTAGACAATTGCGAAAGATAATTTACAGGATAATTTTCCCCTGAACATAAATCCACGATTAACACTATAATTACAATTGTAAATGTTCAATTGGAAATTGCGACCTAGATGTCATGCCTAGAAAAAAAAACTTTGTAAAAATATAATAAATTAATATAGTAACAATAAATAGTACAACAACAACCTAGATAAAATCTAGCTACCACATATATTACAGTGATAAAACCATCCTTTGTTCACATTTTCACTTTCAACTGTTTCATTTTTGGTTGCTTAGCTTTCGCTTCACGTTTTATCTCGAGCTTCTGCAAAATAAAGCGATTTAAAAGTTATTTGAAGTTGATTTAATATAATAGATTTGTAAAACTTATGCACCTATTTGACGTATTCACATATTAAACTACATTTCATCAGCTACTACAACTAAATCACAAAAAGCTGGGCGATCAGAGAGCTTTTTTTCAGAGAGATCAGAGATGTTTCTCAACTATGTAAGAGTAAAACATGAAATAGCTTAGCAAATTTGCAATAGGTGGAAGAATCATAATGCACCAAGTTTTCCATTCAGGTAGATTTATAATAAGGAAACTTCTTGAGTTAAAAACAACTTCAGAAGAAACAAACAGCGAAAACAAGAATATTTTCTAAAGCATAAAAAGGAAGAAACTAACTCGTCAGTAATTTTTTAAATATATTTTTTTATAATTAACAAATATGGCAAGAAGAAATTATTGAAATTAAACTCCACCTCAAGGCGTCTCTGTTTTTCCGGATCTTCTTCTTCAAGAAGTCGCTGCTTTCGTTCCCGCGTCTTCTCTTCACGGCGGGCCTGCAATAAATTACTTATCTATGAAAATGTTTTCAAAAGAATGTTATGTACATAGTAAATAGCGCAAATATGTACGATAATGATACTGTCAAATGAATACACCTGGGCTGCTTCTTGTCTTAATTGATGTGTTGTCTTGATGAATGCTTCTTCAACTTCACGCCGTCTTTTATTAGCTTTCAATTTGGCCTCTTTACTCATACGAAATTTGCGGATCTTAAATGGTGATTTGTGCTGTCATGTAGTCATTAAGTATAATAACTAAACCTTATCAACAAGGTAAAATATCAAGTGAAGGATTTCAGCCTGTGCTTCCTTGTTTCGCCATTCATGGAGATTCAAACTGAATTGCACCAATCGTACGACATCTGGCAAACGAGTGTATGTCTCCCCTCTAAAAAACAATTTAAAAGTTGCGGCAATGTCCATAAACAGATGAAGATGAACTGATGCAATTGAATATTGTTAAAAAGAAACGCACTCTGGTGGTTTGGGTCCGCTGTATTGGTCTGATATATGAACATATTCAATTGCTTTTTCGTACTTACGCAGAAGAGCTACAACTCCAGGCTCAAAAACAGCATACATAGCTTCGGACTGCTCTGCGTAAAGTACAAAGCTAAAAGTAAACGATGCTAATTGCCTGAATAATATTAACAAGACTAGTTATAAATACAAGAAAGAAAAAAATTTATCAGCTACCAAAAACTCATTGGTATGAAACTATGAAACTACCAGATTCACAAAGAAAAGAAGAGAACAAAACTATGACAATCTACTTCAACAGACATATTTGGGAGCATCTCTAAGCTCGTTATCCTTCGCTTCTCTGTTAGAAACATAACAGTGGCCAGCTTTGAGCAAAGACAAAAAGAATAGTATTACTATTACGGTTGAATAGAATCAAAAATATGCTACGAAAAGAAATATTTGAAATGGGATACTAACTTGTGCAAAAAACGTCATGCCTCAGAAACAATGTGTTTTCATTAATGCCAACAATCTGCTACAGAAATCTACTGGTAAAAGAACGTGATACAGAAAAGTCAGAAATCACAGAGTTTGAATCCAACCTAGCTGGCAATCCAAATTGAGATGTATTTTTCTTCTCGATGGTGAAAGTGCTTAGATCAAGCATTTCCTTATATTGCTTCACAACAGCCTTTTTTTGTCCAAAAGCCATCACAAATGGGTCCAGTTCACCTTGATCCAATTCCAGCTAAAATTAATTTTAATGAAAAGTCATGGTAATATAACTATATATACGTTTGTAATATGTAACAAAACGAAATATAAAGTACCTTTAATGTAATCCTATCCTTCTGCGGAGAAAAAATAGCCATGATCCTACTCAATAGATCCTGACGCTTCATTGTTTTTATCTGAAACCAAATAATTTCAAAACTATGTGAAGATTAGTTCCAATTTCTATGAGTCAAAATCAATCGAAGACATTCAATGAGTACATTATGAGCACTCTCCCATAACAAGATCAATTTGGTGAGCAGATATCGGCATTACATCCAGTAAAACTGAATGCAGTGATACTCGAGCCATAATTTAGAATTGCGATATGTTTACTTCTCTACCAATTATAACAGGCTGTAATGGTCTAATACTTATGTAGTTTATAGGATCACAATGCTGATTCGATCACAACACAGCGTATGAAGTGGTATATTTATGGAGCTGCGACAGTGACACGCAAACCCAGTTCCAAGAGGTTAAGGCTGGCGAGATAAATAGAACTGGGATATAAAAAGTGGTAAACTCAAATCATTGTATAGAGCAGGCTTGTATTCAATCATGACCTATTCACCTATCACGTTGACTACGAAGGCATGAGCGCCTTTCACGACGGACTGATCAATAGAAGAGTTGTCTCCTCTTAATTTCAAAGCAACAAAACGACCAAAAATACTTAGTAATTAATGAAAAAAAGCATATTAGCACTGCACCTGAATAAGCATCCCATTCACTCCTACTCTTCCGGAACACCAAACAACGTATGAACAGTCGGTTTCTCTCTGCACAGCAACACTATTTTCTGCAGAGGAGTTTAATCCATCATCTCCGACCTAATAAGCGCAGGATTTTGAACAATAGAAATCTATTCGTAAAATAGTGCCTATTTATTGTAACAGAGTGAAGTTTGGATTTAACCTTTGAAAATGCACTAACCAAAGCGAACTGTTGCTCGAGAAGTCCTCTGATATTGTCGAACCACTGCAAAGCTATTGACTGATTAGTATTTCGGCCAATAACATAATTCAGCAGATACACCGCAATTACTGCAAGAATCAAGGCTTCAACTTGGTACGAAGCCCAGTTAGAACGAAAATGAGCAGGCACCTATAAGTTCTCCTTCATGTATTATTCTTTAAATTGCATGCGAATATAGATGGCCAGTTATTGAAAATACAAAGCAGTATCAACATGAAAATTTAATCAATGAATATTATACTTACATCAGCAAACGTCAATGGTTGAACAGGTTGATGTTCATTACCATCCTCCTTCAACTCCTCTTCCTCCTCAACCACACCGTAATCGTAATCGAATTCATCGCCTTTCTTCAAGTCAAAAAATTTTAATTTCCACAACAGATAAAGTCTTGTACCTATTCTAATATAGCTGCTCTGTTATCGTATTTCAATCGGTTACAACACGCATTTTTCATGAGATTCAAAACAACTGATATAATAAAGTCTGAAATTCTACATAACACATTCTTCTGACCTCTTTTCGTATATCCTGCTCAGAATCTTTCACTTCTGCAGCGCTATCAAGTAGTTGTGGTTTGAGAACTTCAACTTCGTCATCCTTAATGCCTTTTTAAAGACTCGTCTTGCTAAATATTATAAGCTGGGAGAAGCAGTGCTGCAACAAACAAAGCTACCTTATCTCGGAGACCACATACCTCAAACTCCGCAAACTCATTGTCTTCGATATCGGATGGGGTCGCGATCATACATCGGAGAAAAAACACAAAGAATAATAAAGTTAACAACTTCATTGATAAGTCTGCAATACTAAACATTCTGTTATTTTCAAACATGCTGATAATCACTATTAAATTCTTTACGGCAATCGTTTTTTGTATTCGTATTCTTCCTAAGTGAATATATAAAAGACACCATTTTAAATTTTGCGAAAAGATGTTAAAACAGCAATAACGTTCAGATGGTGGAGAAATTCTTATAAAACAAGATTTTAGGAGAGCAAGCTGCAGTTGACAGTCTGATATTGAGGAGTATTGAAACCAAATATATCACAATAACACAGAAATGTATTCCTGCTTTGACTTTATCAAACTACGCATGCATATGTCGACACTACATGAGATTTCAATTAGTTTTAAAGTTGATAATTTTATATAAGTGTTTTCGTCCTAGCTTCAAAGTAACTGGTATGAAGTGAGATTCTGTAATTATAACTGTAGCTAAAATTGTATATCTATAACGTTTCAAGGTGACAATTTGGACAGTTGTCCGATGATTCTCCAGAGTGGGATTGCGTCGCAGCAACGATCGGTCATATACCCGATATCGCCCGTACTGCTGTCACATTCGCTTCGACAGTCGCTATATTTCCATTTTTAACAGGAAAAAGAAGGTTACTTTAAATTCGCTATTTTGGTTAAATAATACAAAATACCAACTGAACAAAAACGTTAGCAACATAGGTTTGGTGTGGTGATTACCCATGCTTCCGGACGTGTACCTACATCCAGAAGGTGTGTATATTTGTGTATATTCGTATTATTTGTTATAGAACGAGAATGTAGTACATAAATGCATCGCATATAGCATATATA
>KN716164.1:256923-272596 GCA_000816705.1 Dictyocaulus viviparus
AACATGTCATTATTTGTCACCTTTCTAATGTGTTAGTAACTCAATTACTTGTTGAACTTGATCTGTGCTATGCCAGTATCAATTTTGAAAATATGTAGTAGTGAAGTCTACTAATATATCTTTGGTTGTTCTGTTTATGATTTGCTTTGTTTACTTATTTGTCGGGTGTTTCGATGATATTGAGGTGATATTTGAGTTGCAGGGGCATCTGCTGGAAGATGTAATATTCACAGTTCTGTTTTAATGTAAATTTTGATCACATTGAATCGTTTTTGAGTATTTATATGAAGCATTGGTGTAGGAACTCCAGAATACGTTTATTGATGCTTGACTGTAGAAATGATTATTCTACGCAGTACGAGAGCTTATCACATACACTTGAGTCACCTGTTCAGGTTCATGAGACTAATAGATTCATCCTTGTGGTTTAATATCATTGGCATTTCCTTTACTTCAAGAGGCGATTATAACACAGAGTTGAAGTTACAAAGCCACATTTTGTATCTTACGGGTTAAGCGATATTATATGTATGCGAAGCTAAAGCCACGCAATCACTTTGCAAGTTTGTGGACTTTGTTAAAGTGTTTCATCAATGACTCAATACGAATTGTAGGTCGGAAATACCTTGCGTAAGATATGATCTCCCATAGCTATAAACAAGACGAGAACTTGTGAGTGAAAAGATCTTCGATTTCCTTCTCACTTTTTATGTAATTGCTCCATGGGAAATGCTATTTTCGTCATGCGATTGTTCTTTTATGTTTACCTTCGTTGTGTCCATTTTCAAAGTTCTTTTCTACTCGCATTCACTGATGTTTCTCATTGAGTTTAGTTTGTATCTCTGCGCTATCCTTCATCCTCCTACTCTATGTTGTACTCTGATGGTCGGGTTTCTGACTTCCCATATTTTTCTATTATTTAGATGTTAGTCGCTCGTCATATTTGCGCTCGCGGTTCAGTCGTCGGTGCTGTATCTTTCTCCCACTCAGCTGCAACCATGGCTAAGGTTTGTTTCGAATCGTTCACGCAGATTATCTCCAGACTAAATAATTGTGAAGTGTTTGCAAAGTTTAATTTAAGTATTCTTATTTAGGTACGTAAGGAACGTGATACTTTCGGAGAATTGGAAGTACCAGCCGACAAATATTATGGTGCACAAACTGCAAGGTTTGTTCTTGGATATTTCATTAACCTTCTGTTGCCCGTTTATATGTACTAATGGATATTATCTGAGCACATTATGAAGAACTAGTCAGAAGTGTCGAGTAACAAAATTTTCGAATCAAACATATGTTATATATGTTTTCTAGTAACTCTTACGTTGGTTGTGTCTTTCTTCAGGTCCAAAATGAATTTCAAGATTGGAGGGCCTGAGGAGCGCATGCCACTTCCTGTTGTGCATGCCTTCGGAGTTTTAAAAAAGGCTGCGGCTATGGTATCAAACATTATTACAGTGTCGTTATCAAAATTGATTGCTTGAAGTCGATTTCCAGGTCAACACTGAGTTTGGACTTGATCAGAAGTTAGCTGACGCTATTTGCCGTGCAGCGGGTGAGTAAGATACGTTTTTGGTAAGAGTATGCACCGGTTAGAGATTTGTGACTTTGTACCTAGTTTATCGAATGTGACAGACTAGTGTGATCTTTATTAGTCAACAGAAGACAGACCAATTATTTAAGAAGTAGTAAATGCCTTTATGTTTTCTTTTATTTGTGGTGTGACGATCTTTTATATTGCCCGATTCTCGTTTCAAGTCGAATGTTTTGAATACTCGTATGTGCTGGCAGCACTTTTCTATGAATCGGCACCTGAATAATATGTAGTATGATTCATCAAAAAATATTCGGGCTAATGTATCTGTGTTGACAGCTCCACATTGACAAACAACGGTTATCTAGTTTCTAGTTGGAAATCAAATTGTCGCTCTGATAATAAAACTAGTCATAGCGACCATGATACCTTTGATATGTTGCGCTACAATTTATTGTACGAGGTATTGTGATGCATTCCAGATGAAGTTATTGAGGGAAAACTTGATGAACACTTTCCTCTGGTTACGTGGCAAACCGGTTCGGGAACACAGTCCAACATGAATGTAAATGAAGTAATATCTAATAGGTAGGGTTTTAAGATTCCAAGGAACTAGAGTAAGAATTTTTTAAATAGTGTTGAAAATTCAGTCTTAAGTTATGGTTAATCTGTGTGAAATTTAAAACTTTCTTACAGTGAGTGTGTAAAGTATCATAAGAATTACATCTTTCGGGATGAAAGTGTGGAAACTTTACAAAACATATGTATTCTTTTTATATTACAGAGCAATAGAAATGCTCGGTGGAGAGCTTGGTTCAAAAAAGCCGGTTCACCCTAATGATCATGTGAATATGAGTCAGTCAAGTAATGACACATTTCCGACGGCAATGCACATTGCTGTTGCTCGAGAGGTCTAAATTGTAAAGAAATATTGGTGGGACTTTTGCACCACTGATTGCTATAAAGTCCGCTTCAGATCAATTCGCGCCTTTTGCCTGCTCTCAAGCAGCTTCGCACTTCTCTTAACAAGAAATCGGAAGAGTTCAAGGACATAATTAAAATTGGTCGCACACACACACAGGACGCTGTGCCTCTAACACTTGGACAAGAATTTTCGGCCTATGTTCAGCAGGTATTGAGGAAATGCTACTATTTTGTACATTGGTGGGCGCATTTTTTCTGTAAAGGTTGACAATGGAATTGAGCGAGTCAATGCAACACTTCCTCGTCTCTACCAGTTGGCAGCAGGTGGAACAGCTGTTGGAACAGGATTAAATACTAGGAAAGGTTTCGCGGAGAAAGTTGCTAAGTGCGTATTTTTCAGTATTGGCTCAAATAGTTGTTGAAAATACATTTGAAAAAATACATTGAAAAAATGGTAAAAAATACGAAAATACAATAAACGAAATGTTTTTATGTGTACCATATTTGGATTTGAAATACAATTAGAAGAATATTTACATGGTGCTTACGTCAATATTGAACTAGTATTTCTATTCTGGACATTTGCAAACAAAACTCGTCAATTGAAATAGCATTCATTCGAACACCGTGTCTTAGATTTTTTGTGTATGGTATTATTGAGTGTGAATACATGGCATAGAAGAGAAATATTGAGCAAAAAGGGTTGTCAAGAAGCCTGTGTATTGAGTAAATGACCTAATTTTGTTATTAGGACTGTTGCTGATATCACTGGGCTCCCATTTACGACTGCACCTAACAAATTCGAGGCTTTGGCAGCTCATGATGCCCTCGTGGAAGTTCATGGTGCACTCAATGTCTTAGCTGTTTCATTTATGAAAATCGGCAATGATATTCGTTTCTTAGGCTCTGGACCAAGGTAGTATTTCTGGAAAATCCATTGGGTTTTACAAATATGAGACAATATTAAAGTTAAGGTGCGGTTTGGGAGAGTTGTCACTTCCTGAAAATGAACCGGGTAGCTCAATCATGCCAGGAAAGGTCAACCCCACTCAGTGTGAAGCCATCACAATGGTTGCGGCTCAAGTTATGGGGAATCAGGTATGATAGCCTTTTATTTTGTATATTGTGCTGAAGAATTACTCGTTTTCATCAAATCAATACATTGTATGGTGTGGACGACTAAACAAAATCTAGGTCGCTGTAAGTATTGGAGGATCTAATGGTCATTTTGAACTCAACGTTTTCAAACCACTTATTGTCAAAAATGTTTTGCAATCAACCAGGTAGGTGTAATTCGGTTTGATTTTGTATCCTCTCTACTTTTTTGTTATTGGGATAGAAAAAATTCCAGACTTTTGGCTGATTCGGCAGTTTCCTTCTCGGTTCATTGTGTTGATGGTATAGTTGCTAACAAAGATAACATTGCAAAGGTGAATTACTGTAGTTAATATTGTCTTTCAAAAAAAGTTCATGGACTAGATCTGAGACAACTTAGTCTTCCACTTAAGATCATGCGTGAGTCGCTTATGCTTGTCACTGCTCTCAATCCTCACATCGGATATGACAACGCTGCTAAAATCGCAAAGGTTTGTTCATAGAATCGATGATGTGTCACAAATAGCATTGTGCCACATGCATAGGTGTTTTGCAACATTATGAGGTATACATTTATGGTTTTTCAATGCATTCGATTAAAATGGGAAGTATTGTATTGGAATAGGTATTGATAGTTTTTTGCAGACTGCTCATAAAAATGGCACTACTTTGAAAGAAGAAGCTATTAAGCTTGGTATCCTGACTGAGGAACAATTTACGCAATGGGTGAGACCGGAAAACATGCTTGGACCGAAATAAGACATAGAAATGTTTTCAAATCTTGTAATTTTGAACTACTATGTGGTAGTGATATTTCTATGGTTTATGTACAATAAGATTTCATCTTATCATTTTCATTTGATAAGATTTCAGAATCTTTTTGTTGTAAACCAGATGTTGTTCTTGTTCGTCTGTTTAGTGTATGTGGCGACAGTGTATTTATATTATATTAGTTAGTTTTTTTTTGTAATTATATTATATTTAGCAGTCAAAAAATAACGAGTTCAGTAGGATTGTAGGTAGAAGTGCGAAATAGTCGTTTGTGTTGTGACTACACTTTTTTTATAAACATCTGCATAAATGTTTTTTCTCAGACATTGGAAGAATGTCATTACTATTTGATCTTTACCTAGTGAGTGAGTTGATGAGGTTATGAACGTTATTATTAGATATTATAAGTGTAGACCAACTACAAAATGTCTTTGGGTGATTTGGCTCGATATTTTTGTAGACCAATCGATTACTGGACGACCACGTATATATCCTATTTTGAGTGGTATATGACGTGGCCAGCTAACTCTATCATTATCCTGATATGTGCTAAGTGACAATGGACTTATGACTTGTGATCGTCTTTATGAGTTGTCCAGAATTACTGCTCGAGAGCATTCCAAGGTCTCAAAATTTGTAGAGCTTCATCTAATATACGACTGGTATTTCTTGTCTTGTAGTTTCTCAAGAAACGTCGAATCATCGTCTCTTGCACACCGCTGTCGCTTTGTTGCGTTTAAAGTGAACCCGACCTTATTTTTCGCAATCGGGAACAAATCCCATGAAAATATCGCTTCGTTCCGCTCACATTTTCTTTCCCATTGCTTGCCTCGTTGGACTTAGACCACCATCTGGAATTTCCTCGTTCTGCGTAAACATTTTCTTCTATGGACTATGATAGTCATTGCATTTATGTCGGATTTATATTGCAAAGACAAAAATAACGCTCGCATATGAGCAAAAGAATGACGTGATTGAGCGTGAAGACGTGGGATGAGAAATGATTTGAGAGTAAAATTTCTCGTCTGAAATGTTACATGTCTCATTTCATGAGATCGTTTCTCAAATAAAAGGGTACTACACGAGTGTGATGAATAGTTTAGTACTTTCATTTATTCCACACGTCTTTGTTAATGTTGATACATTACTCGGGTTTTCTGTTTTGTCTTCTGACCTCGAATTCCATTCTTAGCTCTTGAATTGAGACTTATAAACTCAATCAAGGTTCACGTTATTTTTCAAATCAACTATTTCGGATTGTCGATTTATAACTGTTTTCAGAAAGTGAAGTAACTACTTCGTGGGACTTTATAATACTTCAGTAAAAATGGAGTGTCATAAGTGTTTCGCACTGATCACAAAAACAGTAAGTTGCTTATCTTATCAGTTCTTCCCAAAAACACCTCAAATTAGTAATAATTATGATTTGGAAGAAGATATATTATACAGTATCTTCGTAGAGTTACTCATTAAGCTTTCATTATATGCTGAGTCATAACACCTATGAAGAAAAATGATGGAATAAATTATAGATCTTATTATTACCAAGCTGTAGCATCGCCTTTATGGACATTACTGTACGATAGTGTTTGTTGTAATACTCTAGCAGTCTATTTTATGGTTACTTCAAGTCTTAACTTGAACTTCAGTATTGATTTGAAGTGTCAGGTATTTGTTTGAGATCACCGAATGACTTGATGGATTCCGTTTGTGATCCGTTTGTGAGCCGATTCAAACTCAATCTCATTTCTATCCAATGTTAGCCCGCATTCTCCACGAAATCCTAAATCATTGTAAACATTACTTAAATTCTTTGAGTGCGTTTGAAAAACAAATAAGTCTTGGTTTTTAGTAAAATTCGCCTTTACAAGGATCGGAATGTATTTGAAAATATGTCATCGAAATATTATTAATATTCGCTGAAAACTGACATCAGCATGTACAGTAATGCTTTGGCCAATATAACAAAATATGGTGGGTTAATAGCTTCAATTGAAATATATTTTATGAAGCGTTGTCTAAACAATTTGTTTGAATAGGTGCTCGCATGAGTTGCCACGTGGGACGTTCTTGGCAGCTCCGGGGTACGACCTCGACCTAGGTAATTAAACCCTTATTCAAAAAATACATGTAGTTTATCATGAATTAATATATTTAGATTATCATGAACAATTGCATAAGACTTGTAGAATAATAAGACAGCGAAAACCAGTTTAATTGAGAATGTAGAACGAGGTTGTGTTATGGGTTATGAGTGTAGACTATGGAGGCGCTTACCGTAATTGCGTATAGCAAGGGAGCGGAGATTATGTGATCTTGAAATAACGAGTCTTTTCAATTTGTCAGTCGGTCCTTTTTTGGTGTCGATGAGCTAATCGGAATTTCAGAATACTAATGACCTTTAATAATTCAATATATTTGTCCTTTAGGTTTGACTACTTGCGCTTTTGGGACACTGGCTCAAAAATCAATGATCAAGGAGCCCGGAAAGTTGTGCCTTATCGTGTCATTTAAAAGCAAATATGCTAAATCTAAATGCTGTAGTTAAGTCTGAATCTTCAAACTGTTCGATAATAGGAATTACTGCTCGGTAATAAATGTACAAGTGGATAGAGAAGATTCAATATTTATTGAGAATCTTCTCTATAGTCCGCTTATTGGAGAAAATCAATCTATCCATTTCAGAATGATGTGGGAAACATCTATGTCGATAGAAACCATAAATTGCCTGATTGAGATCAATTAATAATCCTCATAATCTACAAATAATCAGAACAGCAAGTGTCTTCTTCATTCTAGAGAAAAGTGATAGCCTTTGTTAACAAATATATTTGGATGTTGCTGAGTTAATCGCATAACGTGGAACCTTAGACACTCGAACTCGCATCTACAGATGTCTGTTCCGTAGTGTTCACCGACTGCACTACATGTTCCATAGTTCTACGAAAGTTCAATGCTTCTTTTATACCTTATCCCCCTAAGTGGGTATCTTATCGACACTCATCCCTTAACGGGTTTGATTGGGTGAACCGATGTCGGCATTACATCCAGCCATACTGATAATTACGGGATAAACCGATGTGTATAATCACTCATAGTATTTTTGTGAGTGTTCGCATAGCGGGATGCCTCGGTAGTGCAATCGGTAAGCACGGACCGTACATATGTAGATGCATATCCATATTCCGCCTGAGGTTCCATGTTTTACAATTAACTCAGCTTTATTAGCAAGATAAGAGCACCATTCTAACCTATAATAGTTGACAGAAAATAAACACAAGGTAGATCTATGCGATAAGATAAACTTTTGCTTTGATAATCAGTCAATCGATCCATTGCAAGATTTTTGCTTTGATCAATCAGTCAGTCAATCAGTCGCGAGACGAGCTTACTCAATTATGTTCAATGAAACATGGGGGTGAAGGTGATCACATGCGAGTTAGACTATATAGTGATTTAAGTTGACAACTCTTTACAAAGTCAGTGCTACTAGTATTACCGTGGCTTCTCTGGTACCTATTCTCCGATCCTGGAAGGTTTCGTAATTATCCAGATTTCAATTGGTAATGGATCAGATCATGAAAAAGCTTCAAAAATTAGAAAACTTAGTGCGTTATCCACAATAGACGTGTATATATCTCTCAGTTAGCTTCGTGTTGTTTAATGAAGAGCCTATCTGTACGCAGTGTAACGGTTCAGGGGTAAATCGTTGACAAGAAGCGCCCTTGTGCTTCACTCTAGCGCAAGTATGAGATCCCTGGTTCTGTTCCGTTTCATCGGCTCATACCTTCTGTTTGCACAGACATACATGCATGTGTACATATTTGTGCTTATATTTATACGGATCGCATTTACTACGTTTGCTGATCCAATAGCTTGCGCCCAATGTTGAGTGAGATAAGATAAGCCTTAGCGTTGAGTAATCCCTTGTGGAGGGATGCGCCTACGCGTTCGTATTCAACGTGATATCGTGGAGATGGTTGAATGCGACCCCGATATATACAGTGACTTGAGTTGACCATTCTTCACCAAGTCAATGTTAGTTGTCTTATTCAGATTTATCTGTTGCCCATTTACTGATTCTGGACGGATGGCAGGTTTGGTTGGCCTGGGGATGGTCGCGAACTGATTTGAGGCTGTGTGTCAATACTGCACCTCGACCACTAAGGTCCCCGACAAGGTATATGACTGATCAAATTCACCATCTTCATAGAAGTGTAAAAAGCGTTTAAAGATTTCTAGGACACGCCTGTTTCAAGAAACCCTTAAATTCATATGCTAACGTGGAGCAGCTAGGGCGCAAGGCAAATATCAAACTACGTTCTAACTTGCGTAGCTTTGTTCAGGAGTAATTAGGAATTCCTTCAAAGAATATATGAAGGACAGCGGAAAGAATCATCTACGCTTAATACCCAAATTTCTCGATAGCCACATTCGTATGCTTCTATGTTAAGTCAGGAAAAGAGATTGTGTGGTTTTAAAAGTTCTGCCTTCCAAAAAAACTTCATTATTACATCGGTAAGAAATCGTATAGAATCGGGATGACACACGATTAAACTTGAACATTCAAAGAATCTATCGTCCGTCGTCACTGATACACTGGGTCGATTGAAACAGAAGCTATCTGTCGCAATGCGTAGTTCCGAGTTAATGGGAAACCTGCAGAACTGTGTTGCTGCAATAAAAACGAGACTGACATATTTGTAAATATCCCCCAATCTGCCCTCACTGATAGAAATGTTAGCCGATTTCAACACTGTTTGTGAAGAAATTGGCCATTATTAATCCATAGGAAAATAATGTTTATGAAGGATGGAGAACGATACTCATGAAAAATATACTGATAAAATTTGTGATGAGGAAAACGAATAAGACGCTCTATCTCTTCTTTTTCAACCCCACGGCTCTTCTTACCTTATGTATTGAAATTTTAGGCTTCATATTAGACTCCCCTTCATCTCCCTTTGAAAGAAGGGTGCTAGGCATTTTTCATACCGGACAAGACAGTGGATCTGCAGCTCTGATCTGCGTCGCCAGTAAACGATCAGTGACGCAGTTGCGTACGCCAAGTAATCGCAAGTTAGGTGGACTAGGCAGGTGATTCGAGCGATCATCGGTGGATTTGAGTCATAAGTGGCTGGATTCTACTGGACATGAAACCCATTGCAGCTAGACCATTGAACCTGTGATTAGGCCTCATGAAAAACGCGTCAGAAGATTATCATGATGCTCATCTAGTCCCAAGTGTGAGACGATTACAGTAACTTTCCCTTCTTTCAGAATTTTCACCTATGGTGAATCCTCAATTTATATGAGCTTCAAATTTGCTATCCAATTTTACATTATAATAAACCTCACCCTACGAGTGATTGAGACAAACGGGACTCGATTGGCGTCAGCTCGACTCTGTCGATATTTAACGAGAATCGAGATAATCCGTATTAGTACGCCGGAAGGCTAACTGCTATGTGTTGTGACGGTTGAGTTGACGCCGCCGTACCGGCTGTCTGGATGTTATCGTTGCAGTGTCACATTTCCTACCGAATCGCACCTAAACATTGTGACAACTTCTGAGATTGTGGATTTTTGAGGGAAAACGTCGCTGCTCTCTAGTGCGATCTTCATTTCTATGACTTGTTAGTGAATTGATTAGAATTAATATCAATGCCGATCTTAATAGTTATCGTTGTTAAACACGTTATCAGTTTTATTATTCTGAATCGATTCAAACAAAAGATCAAACTTAATTGATTCGATCAATAATCTGCTTAGTAAACGAGATTGTTAGTAGGTCGCTGTGAAATCACTGTAATGATTGTCATTCTCATTAATAGATGTTTTTTTTTATATCAATCAAAAGAAAAATATCCTTTTTTCTGATCTATCAGGTGATTGTTTAAAAATTGTTTCAAAAAACAAAGTACAACAATGACTAATCCGAACAACAACGATCGTGTACCGATTAAAACAACGGTATGAATGAATAAAATTGAGTAGAATGGAGTAGAAGTAGAATGTTATTGGAGTAGAACGTCCTGCTTGGATTCAAAACGCTTCACTAACTTCGAGCTCATCAGGATTTTCAAACTACTGATTCTCTTGTTTTGTTTTTCCAGATATCATCGATTGATTATCAATAGAATTTGAGGGATTTCAGATGATAAGTGTGATATGAAAAAAAAAGAGTCTTGAGGTTTACCAAATATCAAAAAAACTAGTAACATTATTTGTATTCACTCGAATTTTTTTAATGGAATAGAGTGGTTTAGTTGTTTCATAAGCGCTATCTGTCTTCTAAATGAATAAATTTCGATCACATACGTCATCAACACTCGTCATAACCTAATCTGTTTACAATAACAAAAAATTTTTACATCTGTAAAACTCGTAAAAATTCACAAAACTCAGATCATACAGTAGAACATGATTAAAGTAGCGATAGTGATTTGTTCCCTCTTTGAGGATTGAGTGCATGATCGGTTTCGAAACACTTTGCTCTACTTGAAGTGAAATCTTCTTTGTCGCTTATTTAAAAGTGTTTTATCCATTAAATAGCTGCCTGTATAATCGATACTCGATCAATTCGAGGATCAATTGATTTGATGAATTTGTATATCGGTAAATAAAGCTGTCTCAATGATTTACTTCTCACCAAACGAACAACAACAATAATTCTTCTGTTATTTTTAACATGAAGACGTAGGAATTGTCGACAACGGAGATGTTCCAACGGAATCCATTGAATAAGACGCTCTACCGTATACCTGAAAAGGTAGGTGTAGTCCGTTACAGTGTTTCTAGGATCGATTCAGGATGATGAACACCATCAAATAGAAAATTGGAGAAGAGACCGTAATCAGTTTCAGTTAAAGAAAAATACTATATAGAAGTGTTTTTAGCTGTTACTTTATCATATTTTCCGAATAAAAATGTCGAAAGAAATATGAAAGACGAACTCGAAACTGAGTTCAAAAAACCGGAAAAAAAAAGCCAAAAAACTAATTGCAATATTGCAGGGAGCTCTAGATTTTGCTCATCACCTAGTTTACCTGCTGCTCACCTAACACGTTAAGTATTTTGATCATTGCTCATCGTTCCTTCATATCCTCCATTATTTTTCAATAGTCGGAAAAACAATCAATAATGACATTGTGTTCTTCACAGGATGAGGTTTTAATTTGATTATCGATCGATTCGTGATATTAGTCAACAACTACAATTTGTTATATATTGGATTTCATTACGAGTTAATAATCGATAAGATTTGATCGGATAGAATTTATATAACGAAGTTGATTTCAATGAAATTATTATCTATGAAAATTTGAATTTTTGTAATTTCATAATAAAACACATTACATTACATTCCGCAGAATTTTTTTTCCTTCATTGAATGTCACAGAAATTTTCGACGATATAATTTATGTTGAGTGATTTCGATTCGGATTTAGTGAAATCAGGAATAGAAGGAGGTGAGCAATTGTGTTCGCCTGAACGCCACCAACTCCAAATCGATGTTGAACTGAAGTAGAGGATTTTTTGTGATGGCTTTTTCTTTCCATGTCTCCATTAGGAATGAGGAAAATTTGATCTTGAAGAAATTTCGCTCAATCTATGACGTCGGTTTTCTTCTGTTTTTAATAAGAATTCTAAAACGTAGCATGTTTGATAGTTTCTTTTTTTCGCGGATAGTTTTCAGCTCGAACAGATAGATAGAAGCAGGACAGGATTTATTTGTTTTCATGTCACCTTTTACTTTTATTGATTGGAAAGTTGCTACAGTATGAAAAGTGTGGAAGACTAGAGAATGTGGATGAAATGCTTCGCAGAAAATTTTGGCTAGGATTCAACTTCAGTGTTCACAAGAAGAACACAAAATCATCGGAGTCAAATCGGATTTGTCATCGATATCGCTTCTTGAAGGGAAACATTTTGCATGGTCAAATGAAAAAAAAACCTCCGATTAGACAATAACGGAGGTGAGTTATAATCGGAGGTGATATCAGATCTGATCGTATCAGATGTTTAAAGCTGAAGCATATTTATGCGAAAATATTCCAGTTGTCAATATGATCAATGATCTTGTTTGCTTATCTGTACATTTCTGGATAATGTAATCCGTGTTCGCAATTTTCACTGCCATATAACTCAACAATTAAGTACTTATTAGTTTGTTTGCAATTTTTCCCTCGTCCTATCGTTTATTATGTCAATTCAAACTAGTTTCAAAGAGGGCAAAATATGCCAGTAGACGACGGCAAACCAAATGATTCCTCTCTGATTTCTAGTTCCTAGTTTTTTTTTTCTTCTTCGAAACATCGAGCTGATAACGATTTTCTGTCTGTAAAACACAGTTGAGGTTTCCGTTTAATCCACAATCTGAACTGATCTATACTATCTTCTCTATGCAAATTTTAAACTAACAATAAAAAAAAAGCACATGTTATATTCAGTTAATGTATTTTTTCTACTTAACTCTTTTCAAATGGGAGGAAAATATTTTTGCTATTCACTTGAAGCTTCTCCTAAACAGAAACTCAACATACTCAATCATTCTATAATGTTTCTTAACACATTTCTTGACGTGTAAGCACTAACGGACATTTCATCTTTCCTTCACTCAATACCCTTATATTTTTTCGTATTGATTTAACGAATGACGGGAAATTTCCAGGTAGTTCGTCTTTCCTTGTGGACTCATCCAATACTCGTGACAAATTCCCTGAGTCATAAACTATAATAGAATTATTTCTAAAGCGGATTGTATCTAACGATTTCGAACATGACGCTTTTTAAATCGTTCGAATGTTGAATTTTTGCTGGTTTTACTTTAGGTTGATTTGAGTCCAACAATACTGAACGTGTTCTAATTCAACACTCACCTGTTTCGAACCTCAACTATTTCGATCAAGTCATATTTTCAAGTCACTCATATCAATATAGTCGTTAGTTCAAGTTGTTTTGAATGTAATTAGCAACGAAATCTCAGAAATTCAATGCATCTCGACACTGTCAATCCCTCATCTGTTTTTCGCCTAGCAAACGAGGAAAAACTGTTTATCTATTAAATTTTGTCGGCATGAAACATAATTACGACTCAGATTACCCTCAGTGAAAAAATACTAGATGTGTTTCCTCAGAAATTAGTCGTATTGAATTGTTTAAATAATAATAATCGTTATTGATTGGCTCATGATCGGTAACTATTAGAGTCATGCATTTCATTTTGTGATGAACAATGTGGTGACTAATGCAAGCTTTTTTTTTTCCTATGAAATGAGTTTCATCCACATTTTCGTTCGGTGTATTGTGTCCAACGACGGCCACGTCACCAACCATCGTCATCTGCTCTGTGGTTCGATGATTCTCGTGGTTTTTATCCAGTATTTGAATTCGGATCAATTGCTCAACACTCCGCCAGCGCAGTAGCTCACTTCACTCTCTACACCGATGCATTCCTTTATCATCTACAGAATGTCATCTACAGAAAACATCGTATACATCATATCATTTTCTTCTATTCTTTTCATTATTGATGAATTGACGTTATGTTTTAATTTTGTGAGTTTTTCATCCAGATAAACTATAGGATGGTTTGTTCAGAATAGGTCACACCCATTACGTGATTGATAACGTCTTGTCTGTCGATTTTTCTCGTGAAATTATCTATTTCATTTAGTTATTTGAATGAGGTTATTGAGATTTTAGGTTTCTAAAGAATATTCCTGAAATCCGATATTGTTATGACGTCATCATGAAAGCTAGTAGAATTGGTCAACTTTAACATTTTACTCGCATTTTTTTTTCTGACGAAACTGATCAGAATAATTGCAAGGGATGATATTTGATGAAAAAATTATCTACTATGTCTCTACTACGTCTCATAGCGCTTGAGGATAATGAGGAAGTAGAGTCAGGCAACAGGTCAGGCATAACGGTTATCCGTTGGTAATAATCTCATACTGAACTTAAGTGAAGGTGGTTTTTGATGGAATTAATGCATCGCTATACTCTTGATTGGTCAAGATGCTTCAATAATGGACTCTTACTCATTTTCTTACTACTTGGTAATCAAAGGAGTTCGTTTCTCAGACTCTGAGGCTCATCATATTTAAAAGTAGAAACAATCGAAGCAGTCGTATTGATATTTTTACAGCGAAATTCACATTTGAAAATTATCGTAAGAGGACGTGAGTTTCAAAGTACTCAAAATTTCAGTTATTCATTTTGGATGGATTAGATTAACCTTGGAACAATACAAGTAGAATTGTAAATACATCATATTTTTTTTTACTTTTAGCTTATTTTATAGGAGTTTCAGAAATACAAATGTATTCCTTTCAATCGATCCATAGAACAAAGTGAACTGCTCACGTGGAAGACTCGTATATTTCAGATGAGAATGTCATCAGAAACTACATCACTACATCGGATTTGTTAAAGATCTTCACACAACTGACATTAGCATAATCTTGTTAGGATTTTTCAATCCATCTTTTCATTTTTCATTTTTTCATTTTTCAATTGCATGGATCAGTAAGGATGATGAACTAATCACAATACTTGGAACCTCAGTCGGCATAATGAAGATAATTTTCTTGTAGAGCAACCAAAGACTCAGTCTATATGAGCCAAATATCGTCATATGTGCTTTCATAGAAGTTTCCTGATTCCTTAGCTTTTGATCTATCACATATAAACATTCTTCTGAATTCTTACGAATTCAACGTGCTACATGACACGACTATACACTAACACATCCATTTCTTCCTAGAGAGCCAACGACGATATCTTATCTGAATCGTTTAACAGCCAAGAATAAAATAGATATCCAAGGATAATAAACAATTGAAAATTTTCTATCCTTGACGTTATCCATATGTTCCGATCGATTATGACACAATACTGCTTAACAACTTTGTCTATAAGCAATTCATTAGAATTTTGAGTTGAATGCAAAGATCAAAGATCATATAGAATGAGCAAGCGATGTTAAACGAAAGTATTTATTCAACGAGCAGGAGATATCGGTAGGACCTTTTCTGTTTTTACTCATTTATATGCGATTTTCAAATGACTCAGATACAAGTGAAATTGACTCTTTGAGTGTCAATTGTAAAATAATCAATCGAACGCTTGGTGTCATATACTTTTCATATTTAAGCCTATTTATTAATACTTTTCTATCAACAGTTATCGGATTCCGTATGCATAACAATTGTAAATTTCCTATCCTTTACGTTATTCATGTATTCCGATCGATAATGATCGATATATATATATAATGTAAATGTATATATATGTATCATATTTTTTACATATTCAAATATGCACTAAAAAAATAGGACCAGT
>KN716164.1:275522-291287 GCA_000816705.1 Dictyocaulus viviparus
ACACACACACACACACACACACACAAATAATTATCCTCATAAGATTCTCTTTATTCCTAACCTCTAAGAATTTTTTCCGCATAAAACTAATGAGTAGTTAGAGATTTTTTGTGACCGTTTCATAGCATTTCTATTGGAGGTCTGATTGAAAAAGAAACTATCTGCTTTTTCTTCGAAGAAATGTTGCATTTCATTCATGTTTTCAAGCGTATGGAAGTCGTCACTGAACACCAATGTTGTGTTGTTGTTGTTGTTGTTGCTGTTGTCACTCATTATTGTTATAACGCGTCGTTTCATTAGCGTTGAACTGAAGTCGTTCAATGAGATGAATACGTTCAGATGAATGCCACTATCCATCCGTCTGCTTCGTTCGATGAACAACGAGCAGCAGAATCGCTTGAAAGAGCGATGAGCGGCTATGGAACTGATAAAGCAAAAGTCGTTGAGATACTTGTTCGTTGTAATAATGCACAACGACAAATGGTAACAACTCTCTTTATTTTTTATATAGATATTTGAATAAAAAAATACATCAAGTATTAATAATTCAAGTAGTTGATAACGATTCGGCTTAGAATTTTGTCAATACGAACAGAACTGTGGAGTTAATTATTCTTTCAGATTCGCACGCCGTACAAAGTTCGTTACGGAAAGGATCTGGAGGCAGAATTGAAGCGTGAACTTTCCGGAGAACTTGAAGATGTTATAGGTTTGACTTACTGAAATGAATTCTTACATGAGATTCTGATCTTCTTCCGTAAATATTTTCCTGCCGAAACACTGTACAGTTGGGCATAAAAAGTATTTTAAGATTCTTTCCTTCTCTTATTTTTCTGTAAGACTCAAACAAGAAATTCTTTTGAAGTCTATCAAAGAGAAACCTCGAAACTCAGTTAGAGAAGTGAAAACAAGAGTGAAAATGAAAACATCAACAATAACAAAATGATGATGACTATTGCTAGAGAATTGTAGAAATCTGCGGATCAGAAGCCGATTGATACCTAACTACTTTTAATCAATTGCGTATTCATTCTTCAACGGTATTCTTTATGTTTTGCTAACAGTGACTGTGATAGCTGGAATGCTTATCACTGATAAGGAGAAGTACTGCGCGTTTGATATCAGTACTTACTAAGAAGCGATTGTAGTCACAACACTGAAATTGAAAACACAATAAGTTTCCGAGTTGTAGAAATTCTTTCTTTGACTATTACAGTTGCACTCATGCAAACGCCAACAAAACTTGATGTTCTCGACATTCAGAAGGCCGTCAAGGTAGATCAGAAGACAATGAGCGATAATTCTTATGCGCATAATGGATCGTTTCATAAAGATTGATCGTTCAGGGATTCGGTACCAACGAAAAAGTGTTAATCGAAATTCTGGCCTCACGAAGCAATGAGGAAATTCAGGCGATACGGTAGGCTTCGATATGGCCTATGTGGTAGTTCCAAACTGCTCAGAAAAAAAAAAACGAAAAGCATATCAGAAAGCGCGTATTTTATTCGTTGACCATTATTTATTCATTTATTCACAAACAAAATGGAACGACTCTGTCAATTCCTTTTAATTCTTCACTGGGTACAGGAAGAGTTATCAAAGCTTTACTTTTATCATTATTATCAGCTTGTAATTTTTGAAATCTTCTGGGATGATCAAATCGTCATGAAAGTTGAAATAAAATTCAAGTTAAGCAAAACTATTTCGAAGAAGATTTTGCTACTTTACAATTTTGAGTGTTATGATCTACAACGCATGTTTATGTGAGGGATATAGATTACGTAAAAGCACCTCCTCACTTCTTTGGGTATGTGTGAATTTCTGGACGCATTTAAAACGCTTTCACTCAATTTACTTTATTGAATACTTTAATGGATTATCTTAACTCAATGTCCAGCCGTTGAAACTCTCTGTTTTCGAAGTCTTGCTGGTTTAACTTAATGACCTCTGGAGTCTTAAGAGTATCCTGTTGGAGCGTTGTCAGCTCGTCACCAAATATTAAACTTCATGGATAAATGGCTTACTGTCACCTTGCAGTTTTCTCAGTTTTTCTCAGGACGATGAGAAATTCTGAATTCTGTTTCTTTCTGCTAGACATAAATGTTACTTAAATTCCAAAAATGAGTACGTCGAACTCCCTACTAGATTGTGGAACTCTATTGAATAGTCGGGGGCGCAGTGGCTCAGTGGTGGAGGTGCCGCAGTGACACGCCGGCCCGAATCAGTTCGCGGCAGCCCCCCAGGCCTAGCAAGCCCGCCATCCCTCAGGGGTTGGTAAATTGGTACCAGAGGAGTCTGGGTAAGATAACTGGCACTGACTTGGTGAAGAGTGGTCAACTCAAGTCATGTATAGACCAGGCACGCATTCAACCACCTCCACGACATCACGTTGAACATGAATGCGGGGGTGCATCCCACCACAAGGGATTGATCAACGCCAAAAATTATCTTAATTATCTTATTGAATAGTCACATCGAACGTTTTACATGGTAGTTTGACAGTCGTACGTTGTCACGTCCTGAAGACAAAATGAGGTAAACTCTCCAAATGTGTGATTTAATTTAGAGATTTTATATCTCTGTAATCATAATAATGGTCATTTGATTCCTTAAGACTAGATTTGAGTAGAATTTAAGCTTTTCACCACTTAAACCACTCAGTGTTGATTATGACTTAATTATTTTCCGCATATAACAGTTTAATTTTGATATTCTTTACCGTGAATAATTGATTGGTTGATTGGTCGATGATTAATGTGAATCAACTTCTTCAGTAGCCACATGGATTCAGTACATTCCTTGTTTCCTCATCTTTAATTAAAAATGACAAGTATCAGTGTTTATCGAATTTGATCGATATTTTTGTGTTTAAAGGTGAGGAATTGACCAATATGTTGGTTTCAAAGCTGCTTCAGTACCAGCTTAATCCCGTAGATGCAAGCTGATCAAACTATACCATTTTTTACTTTCATTATCCTGAATATTTTCTTAATGAAATCAATAAGTGATCTGTTACTCCTAAAACAGCTTCATTCTTGAGTAGATCATTTGTCATATTGATTTTTCAATCCAAATTTATCTAGCTTAATAGTCGCTACTCGTCAGTTTTCAATTCAACCTTAGGACCTCAGGAAGGAAGTTGCTAACCATATGACCAATCTGTATTTATTCACATCAAAAATATCAGTATCATTCTTTGCTCTCCTATTATTCAATTTGTGAAATGATTGGCTGATGAATATTTTCTTGCGATACGAATTCACCTCATCACTCCTAATTTTCTGTGAGGTTTCTTTTTTAAATGATAAGATGCAGCAGAATCGATGAAGCTACTTATCAAATTCTTCAGTGATTGCTTTCATTTGGGCTATCAGTCTTACAGTTTCATCTATCTATGAAAGTTGACATTCAGTTATTCATTCAGATTTCATTTTTTCGAATCTTTTTTAATTGTAGATTGATCCACTCAGTGGTCTAAACAGTGCTGACCCATGCGTTGACCGTAATCATTAAAGGTCAACCAGCAGCAGTCCTTTATAAAAAAGCACTACGACCTGATGATATCCAGTCGTGTAGTGTCACCGTACTATTCGATTAACCATGATGAAAAGAAAAAGCGATATACTCTAACAACCTCGAGAATGACAGCTTTTGCAGAACGATACGGTTCTTAAGAAAATAAGACTAGTTTAAACATGGACAATAAAATTACAAGGTGCTTTGACATTTTCAAAAATTTGATATTCTACGTTGCTGAGTTCACAACAGAAGAAAACGTCGACGATTGAGCTCTTCAATGAGCAAGTACTGACAAAGTACCATTAAGGAATTAGTGAAGCCATGAGTGAGATCAGAACTGAGATTATACTAGTGTCATCCAACTGAACGCACTACCGAAAATCTGCACAATACGAATTCAAATCTCGTTTGAGGTTACAAGTTTTGTGATTAAATCTACAACCTGAGTTTATCAAAGGACCATCAGAGCTTATCATCGTTGGTACAAAATGACTACAGAACTTCGGAAGATCTTTGTGCTAGTTCATTAGAAAAAACACATTTCAATACGTTGTGTTTTTGCATGAAAGCGTTCTGAAGCGTTTTCTTTTTTCGAAAATATTTGAGTCAGAAGCTTATTATTGCTAATCAATAAGCAAAGTTATTTGTTCCTCCGTTAGACATCGCACTCAGTAATTTTTAGTTTTCTTTATCTCCTCACTCTCCATTAAGCATTCACTACTACTAACTAAACCGAATAATCACATCTGTTAATCAAAAGTCCTATGTTGTTCTTAGTTGTTCGATTACAAGCCTTTAGCCGAATCGACGTGTAGGATGCGATCCTCATCCACCTAAGGATAAGTACAGATAAAGATACCTATTTGCATACGGAAGCTATGAGTCGATTCAGCATCCACCCGAGTCTCAAAGCAACTACAAAGTCACTTTTGGTCCGCGATTTCACACCTTATTCACCACCTAGGGCGTTACGTAGCCTTGCGATGAAGCGGCTTTAGATCATTCAGAAAAGAAAATTCGTCGATTCAGGTTGTCTCCTGACTATAATGCACGTCAAAACTCATCAGTTTATGTACTATTTGAGGTAGATTACTTACTAATAGGTTTGATATTAGATGGTATTTGATATATTTGATATTCGCTTGATATTATGCCATTGTCTAAAAAAAAGTCTAATGAAAGTATTTTTTCCCTTCGGCAATCGCTATCCACTATCCGTAGTTTTTCTCGATAAATTGCCATGTTTGTCAGCTCGTCATTTCTGCATACTTTAATGCTGTTCTGCGATGAGTTTATACCTTAGATACCTCCTAGATATACGATCGTTTTTCTTCAATGAGAAGCTTGTTCGCTATGAAGAAGGAAGCTCATTGTTAATGAATTTTTGCGGACTTCGGGCAGGTGAGATGCCCCATCTTGAAGTTATCAAAAGTGTTAGTCGCGACGAATTCATTTGTACTTTGTTCAATGACTTGAAGGGACAGACTTGTATCAGGTCGGTTTCGCTGACTCCTTTGATGGTTCCGAAATCCATTCATCAACTTCGGATTTGTTGGCTTACACTTGTTTGGCACCTAGACTGTGAGACGATCAAGGAATGTATGCAAGGATGGATTACCTCTTTTACCAATATGCTGTGGCCTTCACCAGAAACTATACAATGTTAATTTTTTTATGATTAGTTTTGATAGGCTATAATGGTATTGTATTGATATCCCGAGTATTCAGGTCAGGCACAAAACCTAGAACTTCAGGCAAGACTCGGGCCCCTATCTCGAAAATTTCTGCTTTGGTGTATTACAGAATGCACTGCCAAAGTACTTATTGTGATGTTATTCAGTGTTCCTCTGACTCGATGTGCGATGTGCTATTAGCACATGCCCGTAAAGGGTTTCAATCTGGCGAGTCAGTGTCGGCATTACACCAAATACAGCTGATGACTCGGAGTTTTGTGGCTAAGTAAAAAAAAAAAACAGAAATAGCTATTTGAGTTAGTGTAGCAGGTTTTTGATTAAAAAATTGCTTTTGACTTCTTCTAACACTCTATCAGATAGGTCAGCTTCTATACTAACGTCATAACGTCTCTCAGAAATGCGATTCCACGTATCTAAGACAATCGTCCACTTTTACGGGTCTACTTATTTTTCTGTTGAATAACGGATAGAAATGAGGTTAAATCTGAGGATGGTGATGATTTTATTAAACTTTCTTTCGCAATCCTCTCACACTCCACTCATCTTAGTTGACGCTATGGAGTAAAAGTGTTTAATTAAGCAATCAATCTATAAATTTTACATAATAAACCACTGAGAAATATATTTTTATTGATTTCTGTGTAAGACGTTTGTTTGTGTGTTTTTTTTTGTACGGAATTTTCTTAAAACCATTCAGTGAAAGACAAATCTTGTAGATGTGCGATAGTTTTCTGAGCAGTAAAATGCACTAATTTGACTGAAGTATAGAAAATATCTATGCTTACGCTTGGATGTAGTATTATGGAACAGTACAATAGTGTTGTTGATATTTTCTGAAAGGTAGCGGAGAATGTTATCTCCTCAATTACCTCATCTCAGTTAAGTCTGGAGTTGGTTAGCGTTCACTCTTCATAACACCAAAACAGTTTCGAAAAGAGGGACATTCATTAGTGAATTTAGGAATACCTTTTATACGACATTCGATAAATCGCTGGATGATACTCTATGGTCTGAAACATCTGGTGATTTTCGAAGACTCCTACAAATTCTCGTTCAAGGCAATCGCGACGAGTCCAGTAATGGTCATTTCCACAAAGCAGTACAAGTAAGTCGGTAGTATCAGTGTACATTTACGTTAAGCACTAACATTTTGAGAGAGAGTCTGTTATGACAATCAATAGCTTACTCGTATTCTTAGATGGATCGTCTTTATTGGTAAGTGCTTCAGCATCATTCCTATTCAAGTATGTTCCGGTGTGCAGTAAAATAGTGGTGGTGGTGGTGGTGCTACACTGACACGTAGACACGAATCAGTTCACGGTCGCCCCCAGGCCAAGCAAGTGCACATTCTCTACGCGGTCGATAAATTTGTACCAGACAAATCATAGCTAGCATAACAGAAATTGATGAAGAGTGGTCAACTTGAATCAGTGTATAGACCAGGATCGCATTCATCCACTTCCACGATATCACGTTGAACACGAATGCGTCGGTGTGTTCTGCCGCAAAAGACTTATCAGGACCAAAGCTTATCTTGTCTTAGGCAACGTCCTATCCAAACACCAACCATTATTAACCACAAAAAAGTCCAAAACTCAAAGAAAATTTAGTTTATAGAGGTGACTCATAACCACTTGAAGAGAGTGGCCACTAATAAATGTCACATATAAAAACTCATGCAAATTTTATAGCTGATAAAATCATATTTATCACTAATTTATAAGAAAAATGCTTTTAGGCTTATAACTCATTCCAATAATTAACCTAAATTACTGTGAAAGTTTTTTCTTAACTTATATTTCTGTATAGTTTTCATGTAACTCTTTGAAATTTCCTCAAACACTTGCATAAAACTGAGGCGTTCAACATGTAAAACACACTGAGTTTCAATGTTTTGCTAGAAGCTTTCCGACAAGACGACGGTAATGTTGTTGACGCTGATTTGTTCTTAGCTGTTTATCCGGATGGATTTGTGGAGTTTTTTGTCAAGTAAAATATTAACGAACCGTACATGTTCGACATTCGACTAAATCCAATAGCTCTGATCAATGGTCAAGAGATGTGATATACCGAACAGAAGGATGAGAATAAATTAGAAGACGTGACTATTCACACGATGACGTATAAATAATAAAGCTCGACAAAGAATAAGCCTAAGAAATGTATGGATGCAACCCTCTCTATGAGTACTGGTGATCTGTGACCTCTATAATTTAAATGTTTTTTTCTTCACGAATGATTTTGTTGTCAATAAATTTGAAAACCTCATACGTCATCTGCACAGAAGTACCTCAAAAAAATGAATCCAAATCCAAAAATTAGATATCCATGTTTTATGAGAATTAATGATTTCATTCGAGATTATTTCATGTTCGTAAGCGTAGAAGTGACCTCATGACTCCATGTTTCATAATTTTTATTACATTTACCTCGATCAATTATAGGTTTTATGTTGAACCTCGGCTTATCATTAGCATTGTAACTCATTCAAAATTTGATTACTGTAAACGAAAAGCTCAGTGATAGAAATGCCATTTGCTGCATTATTTTTTCGCATGGCATTTTTTACATGTGAATAATTGTCAGGACCAATGCGGATACAGTCATGAGTGACATACGTCTTAAGCCGGAAATCGGTTGAGTAAATCTGAATATTATACTAATGAGGTTTCAGGAAGCACATCAAATCGCCAGATTTGGAGACAAAAGAAACAATTACGATAAATTTGATATGGTGAGTTTTAGTGAGGTTTTACTATTATTCTGCTCATCGTCGACGAACTCAAAATATTAAACGGTTTTCTATCTAGTTTTGTAACAATTTTTATTACTGAGAGTATTAAACGTAGAAATTCTTTCGATTCTTAGAGAATACTTTTCGATTAGATTCTCAGGATTTGTAAAACCCTGCGGGTACTTATTTGAAAAGTCTCCACGATTGGCTTTCCTTAAACATCGGCGCTTGTAAATTGAATATCTTGATTGTAATTTCTTCAGCAGTACTCCACGTTGGTATATAGTGTTCTACTGAAGGCACAATACAACACAACCACAGGCTAACGTATTAGCGGAATCGCCTTCTTCAGAACCTGAGGAAGTCGTTGTCAAATATGCGATCCATTCAATCAAACACTATCGTTAACCTTGCGAAAGAAGTTAACAATTCAATTTTGTACACCGAAGGAAATGCACTTTATTCCGAATACTCATCTTCTTTTGAGGTAGATTTCCTCTTTTATAAAGGCAACCGCTCATAGAGACAACATATGGAGTATTCAAGCACACCATATATATACCTTATCCCAAATACTCGCCAGTTTGAAATGGATTTCCTCTATTGTTTAACGGAGGTAGCCGTTACCAGAGACTGTGGTTTGATGGTTGAAGTTAGAACTTCAATCTAGCTGCAGGTAAAGCATGACTTCGGCGCTCTGGAACTAATCCAGAGTGCTTCCAAAAGCTTTGGCTTGTGTTGTATTGTGTCTTCAATGAAACACTACATACCAGCATCGAGTACTGCTTGAGGAAATCACAATCAAGATTATTCTAAAATAATTTTCAAAGCATTATTCAAGGAAAAATTTTTCGATGAAAAGACGTGTGTTAAACGTAGCAATTCTTTTCGTCATTTCAACTCTTGATGTTAATGACGTCAGCTACTTATAATTCATTTAAAAATGAATGAATTTTTTCTGAGTGACTATGTCGTTCAATTACTTCTGTTGGTTATAAATAATGGCTTTTGTGAGAGAAAATCATGCTTTGAGTTAAATTCCAAAATCACAGTATGGCATGAACGTAAAGAATAGGCTGGGATCTGACCTCATCAGGTTGAGGTGAAACCATGAACTGCATGTGTTATTTAAGACTTCATACTGCACTTCTAACTCAACAAAATGGGGTTAAAAAGCCATTGAATGTCTTCGAACAAAAGCCGTGATGATGACGAAAACGTTGTGCTGTTCACTACGTATTTCATTTCAGTACAAAGTATTTGCTACGTCGAGTGCTAGTCATCTTGGATATCTGATGTCTGAATACGAGAACATCACCGGTCATCCGATCAAAGAAGCAATTGAACGTGATTTTAGTGGCGACGCTAAACATCTATTACTGGTATGCTTTTCAACTATACACTATACATTGTTTTTCATAGTAACTTTACTTATTTTCTATCAACTATGATAGCTTATAGCGGTGCTCTTATACCTCTAATTATGCTGAGTTGAGAGCAAAATTTAGAACCTCAGGCAGTGCTTCAAAGTCCTGAGGTGATTCCATTCCAACTCAGGATCATTAGTGATGTGTGAACTACAAATTATCTTTATGGCAGTTAATTCTTAATCACTATCAACCACGATAGTTTATAATAGTGTCGTATTGATTCAAATCTAATAATATATCATATATTATTCATAGATCATAATAACACTCAATAATTTATTCACTTTTTGCCTCACTCATAGATCAGAGTTAATTTTATCTTCGGTATACATCTGTGATCAGAAATGATGCTCAAATCTACTTGTATGATGCAGAAGAGTTTCTGAAGAATTTTGAATTGAACTAAATCGTAAAGGTGGCTCCCAACGAAGAAAGAGAAAGAGATGGGCTGTAAAACTTTGATTCTCGAAAATATTAAACGGTGCTAGGTAGGATATAAGGAGGGAGGTTGCTAAAATCCTAGAGCCTGAATAGGCTGCCAACTAGGTTTCGCTGCAAGTATTTAATTGGACTTTTTGATATTCTGTAAAATCCATCATACATTTTGCGAGATAGTTTTTGACCATTTCAACGTCATGATCAGCCACGAAAAAACATCTGTGAGACTTTGCATTGGATTGCATGGACTAGTACGTTACGATTAGAATGAGTGGCCGTTTGAGTCGTCCTCAACTTTTGATGGACGTGCGAGCTTCCTAATCGAAAATATTTTAATGAACTTGATCACGTCATAAATAAACAGGTCTATTCAACTGCTGTTGCCGTTGCTCTAAAGTCTTCTGTTCATGCCAAATTCTTCTTTAAATTGAAGACATACTTCTGAAGATTTGGTAACGCTTAACGAAAAGGTCTTCTGGAATCTCACGTTTTGTGTATATGACAATGTAGGTCGTAACGAAAACAAAACTGAAGTCCGAGCTTACTTTTTGGACATCACGGATCTACTCACTTTGACGTACGACTCGAAAACTCGGTGATGAGTCAAAACCGGTAGACACGAACCATAAGTATTTGAATTTTCTTTGATATTACACAAACTAAACGAAGACTACCAATTTGAAGGTTCGACTTCTTCGTGTACATCCTGGAAAAAGACTCTTCAAATGATCATCAGAAATACAGTCGATGCGTGATCAGTTATAAAGTCTACCTCATTTTCCTCGTTGTTCAACTCTTTTTCTGTCCAGCCTAACATGCTTCATTGCAATTATTTCACTAAAGCGACTCTTTTAGAAATGATCTATAATTGTTAACTGATATCGGACTGATTATATTTTGAATCAGTTAACTTTTTGGAATATCATAAAAGAAACATATGTTGCTGAAAACGTGAAGCGCCGAATCGACAAGCTACAATTTAAATTCTACGTAGGAGAACGTATAACACGTACGTATAGCAAATGAACAGACGAATATTCTGGTCACTTGGGATGTATGTCTAATGATTATTGATTGTCTAGTGCATGTCGATCGTTATTAGCATTATTACTCAACGTCTCATGATTAGTGATCGTCTAGGACATATCGATCGTCGTTAGCCTCATCACTCGATAACGTTTCAACATTATTACTGCTTTTTCTTCTTATGGAACAATGTATTCTACTATATTGGCTTTCCAGGTGAAGAAATAAAACGACAGACATATTGAAATTCCTTATTGTTATTTTGAAAATCAACTAACTGAACTTTTGAATAACCGTAATCCGTGAAAGATAGGTCGACGTGATCAAATTTTTATCAGTTTTCTTCTACTGTTTTCAGAATAAGCAGTCTATTTCTTAAATATTCATTCTGGTTAATACACTGCTGAATACCGTGTCTTTTTTCATTCAGAAGGTAAAGAGATTTTCATCTTCAGAACTATATTAGTTAGTTCTCAAATAGTATGGTGTCACATTCTGTTTCTTGGAAGTCATCATTGGGATTTCTGAAAGTCACAACAGTTAAAGTCCTCACCATTAAAGCTTCGGATGTTTCATGAAAATCAGATAGTTCTCTAGGATTCCCTTCCACATAGATTGGTTATTAAGCTGAAGCGCTGTTGCAGTAAATCAGCTCCAGAAGAGGCGTATGTTATGAAAGCGAACGTCATTCCGTGAGCTGTAACAAGAATTCCTGAAATTCTTTCTATGGTTTCAAATAAGCATTGAATGTGAAATTGCGCGGAAAATTTCCGGAACCGTGAAGAAGGCAGTAGATCGTGTGCACGATATAGACGTGTGTTGTCGAAAAGTATCACATAGAAAAAATTCTTAGAATGTCTAGCTCAATTTATTCCGTTTTTCAATTTTTAACTGAATATTATTCAAAAAACTTTTAGCTTATCATGACGTCATTTGAAGATGTTGAAATTTGATCAGCTGTTTGAGAAGTGGTGCCGTCTTGCTTATCAAATTGTCATATCATCATCAAACTACATAATCTACATGGTTAACATCTTTAACGTAACAGAAGAAGTGAAACATAGGAAAACTGTGGTTGCATCCACGTCCGACGTAAAACAGAATGGTTAAATAGTTTTCCTGTGGTGCTTAACTATTACAGCTTCTTAAAGTTTATTTCAAAAAACTTTCAAATTCTGTAAATCATGTTGTCGCTTGTGAGTTTGGATGTTGAGGAAGTTCTATATGAGGCTATAGCAGAAAGATAAAACACTAGCTTAAAGGAAACGTGAATCTAAACTACACCTTCTGAATCTCGTCAAGTTACAGTATCATATTTTCAACTGCACTCTTCTTCTTGCTTCAGCATATTCTTAGAACTTCATAGGCTTCAAATTTAGAGGCTACCGACCTATACGGATAGATCACATGTATTGGTTACTGCTTAAATAAAGAAGATGATTATAGATGAACTCTCTCATGGAGAGAAAATCCAAAGTATCAATTTTTATCAAAAATCGAAGATCAAAAATTATACCATATCGGTGATAATGATAGAAATAAAGTGACTGAGTTTCTCGTATGCTCAAAACACGAAAAGCTCGTCGATCAAGAATTGTTATCGTTCGTATCGTTCGTTTTATAGTAAATTCACTGTAGATATATTGATTATCGATTGATTAGCCAGATATTCTAAGATAGCAAAGTGCAGATAGCTCAGATACAGTACATGTAACGTGTGCTGAGTGAATTCAGTTCGATTGAGGACTTTTATTTGTATGGGATAAAGATATATTGAGGCTTAACAATCAAGAATAGCTTGTTATTGAGGTTTTTCACTGAGTCGGGAGCAAAATAATCAGAGATTGCTACGGTGTTTATGTAAAGTTAAAACAATATTCTGAATTTGAATGAGGCATGTGCCACCAAAAGTAATTAAAATTGAGAGCCAAAAAAGCCATGAAAAATGTAATGCTCTAGTTAGCAAGCTGTAACAAGTGGCTAATGTTTTTTCAAGAGTGAAAAATCTATACGAGTTGAAAAGATGGAAAAAGAGGAACTACTGACAAAGTGTCGTCAAAATATTAAAAGTCACCAAGATCGACTACTCTTTAACCTCAACATTAATGAGTTGAATGGGAGTAAAATTCAAATTAAATTACTTGAGGTAAACTAAATGTTTTGATTGTCGAATCAGTCAGTCAAGTTTCAGAATTATTCTGTATTTCATTAAAATTATGCCTGAGGAAAACGGTTTTTTCACATAAGTAGATGTATTCAGGCGTTGATGATGATCGCACAGAGCAAGCCAAAATTCTTTGCTCATCAAATCCACGACGCAATCAAGGTGAGTAGAATAAAAATCCAAATGTATAATGTAAAATAAAACTGGAAAGTTATGTATGGACAAGGAAAAAAAACTCATGAGGTCTTTTTTTCATACAACACGTATTTTTCTGTGATCAAACATCATTCTATCTAAATGGAAAGGAAAGAATGAAAATAACGAGAATGAAATAGACATTCATTATCTACCATGCGGTCTATCGAACATCTTGCACAGCTACTATCAGAAGCTACGAAATATCAGAATGTACTATCATATTCGGCTCATCCGTTTGTTTCTTTATTCGAACAGAAGTTCCTCGTTCCCTGATTTTTTGGTACCATCTAATTTTAATTTTCGTACACCAACAATTACGTCGGATTCTATTCTAGTAGTCACTATTCGTAGTCGTTTTGAATTCCGGGCAGTTCCCTTGCCTGACCGTCGTTTCCTGGTGCCTCGCAATCCGTAATTATAGTCTGTCATGCAGTCAAAACAGAAAAAAACTGCATCCATGAGGCCGAGATCGAACAGAGCCGTCGACCTTGTCGTCACTCCCTCTCTCCCATATGGGCAATTGACTAGCTGGAAAAAAGTCGACATTGAATGTTCTTCATATCGTTCGTTAGATGGAAAACCAACAACATAAAGCTGAGAACATCATCAAATAACAGATGAGAAGAATGACATGAATATGTTTTTTTCCCTCATCGTCAATATCATACGTTTTTTTCATGGAGGTTTCTTTTTTCATGGAGGTTTCGACTGTAGGAAGGTTCCTCATGTGAAGTTCTTTTTGCTATCACTATCAGTTCCTATGTTAATACGACATTCATCGATGAGTTAAAAGTTTATTTTCCTCTAATAAATATCGAATCACGTAACTGTGGCCTAAAAGTTTTTTGATTATTTGTCTGACGATAAACATTTTCGAATGTAGTGATAGTCAAAACAGTTCCTTTCATACCTAATTTTTATCGTTTTTCTTGGAATCGTTTAGTGATTTAGTTTTTTCAAAGAGGCTGAGGACCAGTACAACATTTGGTGCGAGGCTGTTAAGTCTTCTAAAATTTCGGAAAAAGGCGAGTGAAAAGACCCTCTTTTTCAACACATAAACAATAAATACGTTAATAAATAATTGTAGGTAGATAATACATGACGTAAAATCTATATGGCTTGAATTTCTATTTGATCAGTTATTTGAATAACTCTTTGATGACGTTCAATTTGTTTTGCATATGATGACATTGATGTGCTTCGATGAATGGTCGCTAGTATTCTTTCAAGGTTTTGTCGTCTTCTCAATGCATCAGTACCTCCTACATGTTTATAGAAATCGTCTTGGCCTAACTGAATGGTCGTTGTCCTAAAATGATCCCAGCGACCCATGCAATCTTTGCGTTTTTACATGTTTTTGTGCTGCTTGACGCAGGTGAGCACGTTGCGCAATCAGACGTGATGAAGTGAGCAGATAAGGAACAGATGGACTATGAGCTTCGACGAAGACATACGAACATCAACAAACCGTAATCTTATCGTTTTTCTCTCCATGTGTTTTCCTCATCTAACTATTTTCACTTTCACTCCCATCTAAGTTTTTTCCGCCAACAATCACTTCCCGTAGTAATTATATCCACTACTGTAACTCACTCTAAAAACAAATATAATTCGACTAATTAATTAAGCGCATGGTGGAATGAGGTTTTAGGGATTTCGCATAAGTTTTATCCTTAAAGCATGGATTCTAAAGCTTGTATCTTTTCTTACACGCCTGAATGTTTACATGTAGACCAACACAGGGATTCGCTAAATAATTTAGGTAATTTACTGCTAAAGATTGAGCTCAAACGAAAACATCACATTAATATCATTAGAAAGCTTATACATGAGGCTTAGAGGATGGAATGAAATCAATTTAGCAATTTTTCAGGGTATCGGAATTCGTGACAAGGATTTGATCCGCCTTCTTGTTTCTCGCGCTGAGATCGACTTAGCAGCAATACAAGTGGAATATGAACGATTATTTAAAAAATCGCTATTACAGGTAGACACTCAAGTATTTGAGGATGTCAATATTTTTGAAAGTATACCTCATTAGTAAGCTAAGCTATGAAACTGATCAATAGACATTTGTTTTTGCTGACTGAATCACTATGATCATTCCGTGCCTCATCGAGAAGTGAGTTTAGATTCTGACTGACGATCACTATACGGCATAATCAATCTGCTAATTTAATATAAATAATGAACATTTTTTACTTAGCTGATTTCATTTAGGTTATTCGCGAAGAATGCAAAGGAGCATATCGAGAAGCACTGTTAGGTATTGTTAAAGGTAACAAAAGCCTGAACTGACGTCACTACCGTATTTGAGAGATTAGTATTCATATTTACATACATATATGCTTTTATGATGTTTGATTTATGGTCTGTATGAATAAAAATCATATATTTCATATTAAACAATCAAATATTGATTTGGAGATATTGATTCGATCCCGAATATTTCGATTGGTAGTCGCAGTTCAGCGATTAACTCTGGTTCGATGAATGACTATAATGTGTTTCTGTGTGACGATCTGGGATAAATCGATAAGTCTGCAATCATGCGTGATGCGT
>KN716164.1:299820-315389 GCA_000816705.1 Dictyocaulus viviparus
ACAATAATAATAATAATAATGAAAAATAATAAGATAATCAAGGCAATATCTAGTAATAACAAAAATCAAATTCATTGATAACAATAGCAGTAAGCTTTTAAAAGTCATTAGTGAGGTAAAGGATGAACTCGTATAACGAATGTTTGTTAAGGAAGACAGAAAAGGAAACTCTATTCGACTGTTAAGCACTCTGTAAGCGAGTCATAACAGCTCATGAATATGTTGAAGCAGTGAAGTCGATGAACAACGAACACTGACTGATTGAAAGAGCTTGAAAATGTCTGTGAAAAGTGAGCGTAGAGCGAAAGAACAGACGAGATAGAGGCTGGAAAATGGGCAAATTATCGAGTCCCACCAAATTACGGCCAATCACCTGCTAATAATACGGTAATTTTGTTGATTGCTTTGTGGGTGGCAATTTCGTGTAGTGGAATGCCGACACGATGGCGCTGTCGTAAGTTATCGTTCGGTCTGACCTCAGTCCTGAGTCGAGAATCCGAAGGTCTCAAATCCGGTGGCTCCAATCTGGTCGAATTCAATTCAATTCGATGACCTTACTAACGACTGTTCAAAGAGTCAATTAATGCAACGAAAGCAATAAAACTGCTAATAATTTTCAATATCTAAAGTAAATTACGGTTGAACGTAAAGTGACTAGTACTATTCATATCAAACTTATCAGTAAACAGAAAAAAACATTATAATGGAAACGTCCTTCCTAGAAAGATACTCCAACAGAATATTTTCTAAAATGCAGAAATACAAATTACAAATTATGCAGAAGGTTTTTCTAATCGTGCATCTGATAGAAGCTTATAGCCATAGTTCACATTCCTCATACTGAATTCTGGAGAGAAAAGCAAGAGATTTCTGCTCGTTGGAGGAATTAATCCTTTGAATCTAAATACTCGAAAAGTAATGAGTCCAATTGTAATCACGAACAGTTGGATAGTAATGTAATGCTCGTCATGTTTCCTAAGATTGTTCACAGTACAGTAAAGTGATCCAAAGCGTAATGGGTAATGATAGGATAGATCATTTCATGAATATCCGGCCAGGTTCGATCTTTATGGAGCTTATAGATAACCGCTAGGATCAGACGACCGTCGTCGTGAAGCGAGTTAGCGAAGTGGCGTTAATGGTGTGCTTCGGTCAATTATTAGCATCTAATCGCAAATTATGCCTCATATCGTCGGCAATTTCGTGCTCACTCAGCGCAGTTGATTTTCAGCAGTTCTCTTCAGTATTACTGTTCATCGAGGAAAATTTTCGTAAGAATTCATCGTCGATATTCAACACAAGCAGCAGACAGCTGTTTTTTTCTTTAATGATTTTACTTGTCGTGAACATTTGCATTCTGATGACATAATTAAAGCATGTCAAGATTTCTTCTTTTTACCCACAAGTTTCCGACATGATGTAGCCAGAGAATTTCAACAACACGAATTTGTCACATACCGTCTAGCATTGCATGGTCTTTATAGTACTTCTTCGTGATTCAAGAACACTTAACAGCTGCAACTCAATGAGTGAATTCAAGAAGATTACATCATATCTGTTCTATGATAATTCTAAGAAAAAAAAACAGCAGTGTGTATTAAAATTAATGTTTATGTTCAACTGATCTTAATGGAATCTAAGTGATAGTTGATTGAATGAACCAATGAACGTTTATCAGTGATTGTAGAAGTTTTTCGTGATTCGATATCGTCTTCATAAGATTGGTGGTTTGTGCCGACGGATGGATGACCGACCGCCCGCCCGCCAATTAGCTGCAATACCACCCTAGAAAATTGCTGATTCCCATGCAACCAGCGGTAATTTAGTAACTATGATGTTTTATAATCGTCAACGTAGGACACCTCAGCTGATGTGTAAACTTCTAGCTCTTTATAGAAGCTTAATGTCGCATTGATAACTCACCCAACGGGGCGTGTCGTTTCGTAGCCTGGGCGGAGTTTGGCCCGAGGCAACGACGCTAGGCTGACCAATCGCCGGTCGTGGCCCCTCCTCCGCACAGAGACAGCGCACCATTCGAAGGCACTCACGCCACCGTCTCTCCCTCATTCACGCCTCATTCACTCCTTTCTAAATCATACTACCACTGAAACTACTCGTCGAATCCGGTCAGCAAAAATACTTATAGAATATCATCATAAAATCCTCTAATGGATATGGATCAAAAACCGTTTGTTGACTACGGTAGCTATTGCTATCCGACTTCTGCTCAAGATTTTTCCACGCGATCACAAGTTTCACCATACTTTTATAATTTTTCAACTAGTGCCACGTCCACGATGTACTCTCAGCAACCAACACATTTTATGTATCCTCAAGCAGCTGCGAGTTCACCTGAAGGTTGGTTTACATAAAAAGCAAGAATCACATAAACATCATTTAATCCTCATGAAATACCCTGTGGGTGGGTATATGGTCAAGTTTGGCACTTTTCAGATCAAATGACAACGAAAATTATTGAAGGTGGAGAGGTGAAAATAAATGGGAAGGGAAAGAAGGTGAGGAAACCACGTACTATCTATTCTAGTCAGCAACTACAAACACTCCAAAAACGGTCAGTTCTTTTCTGTTCGTAGTTGAGAATCATTGTAAGGTTTTTATAAGCTGACGCTTTAGACAAGGCTTCTAGTACTAGTTAGATAATTATATAATGCTTCATATTCTTTGCATATGTAAATAAGCAGTTATAGATTCACTAAAACGCAATACTTGGCGCTTCCTGATCGAGCAAGCTTAGCCGCCGAACTGGGTCTCACTCAAACGCAGGTAATCTTTATTTTCTCATCTAGTTTATCTAGATATAAGCTGTATATTCGTTTCGTATCACTCGTATCGATTTCGCTGTTGGGAAATTGCCAACGATTCTATAAATGCTTGGTTACTGTAACGGAGTGATGCTATCGCGAGTGATGTCTTGTTAGTAGTAGACGTTTCTACTAGACCGGCATAACAATGGGACATCTGAGTTTCACATGTGTCGTCACATTACAAAACCAACTCACTGCTGGACCTCTCGCTTCCTAATAATGCCAATTACTTACTATGAATTGCGGACACGTGGCATTCACCTCATTACATGTATTCAAAATAGATCATATTCTGTTATTTTTTCACCTCTTCCCTCATCATCATTTAACACTGATAGCTTTTATTCATTAGTGAACATAAAATTATTGTATTTTCTAATGAATACGTTGAAGGAATTGTTAATTAGAGAGAGAAACGTTATAGAACGAATCATCATTATCTTATTATAATTGAAATCGTTTCAAAAATCGCACTTGATCCATGCTTAAACATTGACGAGTCAAGATATGCTAATCAGACTGCACTTTTTAGAAACGCCTTGTAGCTGTTCTATTTACAGAGCTACTTGGTGGATTTCTTAGATTGTAGTAATCTGGTTGAGTAAAATCTCTCGTTAATTTCTCCAAAATAACTGACTTCATCAAGCTTCATCACTTATTTATTTGAAAAAAACACACACTGGCAACTTAATTTGCTTGTTCATCAACGGATTCCATGCTGACCACCTGCGCAGGTGGTGGCAGATCGTATCGCGCCGTACGTCAATCACCTCAAGACAACATATGCCTATCCCATATCTGATGGCGCATCTTGTCAGTATGTCAGCAGGAAGTTGCGAGGTCATTTCTACTAATTCCGACGAGTTTTCATGTCGTATATCAGTCTTTTAGTGATAACATTTACTTAATATGCTAATTAAGAATGCGTTTCACTCAAATGATCTCTGTACTCGATTTCAAAATCTTCGGTTATACAAGTTAGAATGTATGTTGATTGTTGGCTTTACATCAGAATATCATGAAGACTTATACATTACTATTTCTTATTCTTACCTTTACAATTGTCTGGGAATGGCCTAGCTACAAATATTCTCAGTTTTCGATATTTTTCTTCAAGACGTAGTCAGAATTTCCTTGAGGCAATTGATTTTCACGAGCATTTTCTTCTTAGTTTTCTACTGTTCGGGTGACTGTTTTGATTAGTATTCTTCGATTCTAAAATGCTTTGAACTGCTTTCAATCTGTAGATGATCGCTTAGTATTGTTTTCGTGAATTCGTCTGAACAGTAGATGACATCCTGAGAAATCGTATTAGAACATTTTCTATTTCTATCTGTCTTGTAGTTTTAGTAGCACTAACTGATACTGATATGATCTAGTAAACTACCGCACTCTGACAACCTATTATTAATTTATCACTTACCGTATTCTTAATTATTATTTTGCGTTTTTTTCATGAAACGTAACTTGTGTTATGAGTTAGAGGACTGCCTTTACTGTTAACTTGGAACAGTTACAATTTTGAGGATTGAGGGACATTTAGCGATTAATCGTTCTAGGGTTTTGTTTGATCTTTTTTGGCAACTATTTGAGTTCACATCACCACCACTAAGAGGCCATAATGTACCCCAATGATCGCTTTTTACGAGGTGAAACGGCCTTGTGCTACGTTCGTTTTACAGTCCGTTACGATTGTGGCTTACGAATGAGCCAGGTGTCTTGCAGTACATCATCATGGCTGATCAGTTGAAGAACAGGATTCATGTATCAGTTGAATACTACTGTAATAGTTGTACCGATTTCTAATTTCCGGCATTTGAATTTTTTACTCCTCATGGATTTTTAGAAAATTTGTAGCTATAAATTAAAATGATGATTTTTGGTTCGATATCATGAAAATTTTTCATTGATAATCTGCTGTTGAATATGCGAAATATTCTATGAATGAGAAAAAATATGGAAGAAATTTGAATCATTAAGTAAGGGAGTAAGGAAGCATTTTTACAAAAGAGGTAGGGAATGAGGTAGCATTTTCTAAGAACAACATTTCAAAATATCTCCTATGTCATTTTTTTTCCTCAAATCAATACAACAATCACCTCTATAGACTAGTATGCCTCAGAGCTTTATTGTTTACAGTAACGTAGATTTCAGTTAGACTAGAAAAACTACAAGTGAAAGCATTCGTCATGAAAGTTGAATGTTAATTTTGACATTGTGCTATTATTGAGGTGTTTATTGATCCATTCAAATAATAAATGAGTACAATGTAGAAAGTGAAATGAGGGAAATATGTGTAGTGATGGAGGTTTCTCCTCGTCGTATGAGAATTTGTATGTGTGTTTCAAAAAAAAATTTCCCTCCTCTCATAAGTTTTCAAATAGAATCAATCACAATACGAATGTGAAATCCATCATAAAAATCCGTCACGTTTCTCACAGTTGAAACAATTTTTCAAGGCGGGCGAGATTCATGGTTCGTTAATTCATTAACATTTACGGTGGGAATGAGGGGATTAGTGGTTCTGGCGAATGCTTTTTTTTTTCACTCCCTCTCTAAACTCCTCCAAATTCCTCTAAAATAGTAAGCATCTGTTTCTTTTTACTTACTGTTACGTTTTAATAGCAGATTTTTTTTGGCAGAATTACCTCACTGCTTATTGCTAGGACGAAATCGAAAACAAGAAAGATTTCAATTGTTCAAATAAACAATGCTTCAACAATCCTATAAGTGTTCACTTTCTATGAAGTAATTTTCTATGGAGATGAATCCAAGTGCTCTCTCTGTAAGAATCTGTAATTTATCGAAATTCGTTCAAAACAACAGAAATTTTATTGCCCTCCACCATTGCGACCTCATCGTATCGAATAGTGTTTCACCGATCACTAAAAGAGGAAACAGCATCGATTTTTTTCTTAGAGCCTTCATTATTTACATAACCAAAAAGAAAACATTCATTTTTATACTACTGTAATACCTCAATCAGATTTTCACTGACAAAAATTATTCAAATCGACATGGAAGGACGTCAGTGTCAGAGTGAAATCAGAGTTTTTTTTTTCCCTCTCTATATTAACCATCATTTAATCGCTTAACCTCAAAGATGTTGTTGTGTTGTTTTCACTCATTAGAAAAACTATTCTGAGGCTGTTCGTTCTTTCGTGATATTGACGTTTTCTAAACGATTTATTGTTATAAAATACAAAAAGAATTATTGATTTTTGTCGATAACGTTTTCGTTCTTACATAATTATTCGTTCACTGAAAAAATTCATATGTTTATTGTAAACATCTGTTTATCATAATGGAATTGTACGTATTTCATAACAATAGAATGCAGTGTTGAACAAAATAAGGCTCAAAATCGAACAAATATTTGAATACAATAATTTCATAAAGGGCAGTACCTCTTCAATGCCTATTCTTCTTCGGCTACCGTATCCAATCCAGTCGAAAACGATTATCATTCTCGAATATCGTGAAATTTCGTAGTGTCTCGCCGGCACGCGTATGTCCCCTCGATTTTCCGCCCACTGAACACCTGCTGGTTCATCGAAGCCAACCTCGCAACGACTACATGACGTCCGTCTGTGGACTCAAACTACCGTATCTGAGCGAGCGTCGAAGCGCCACATTTGCGACCTCCAAGCGCCGGTATTCTGACACCAATTATCCGACCCTATAACAAAGAACGCTGTAGGACACGCGTGTCCGATGACGAACTGACACACACTGTGAATGAAAGGGGTAATGATGAAGACAGTAAAAGACCAATAGAGTAGGGATTCAAAACATTCGATGATCAACTGAACCGGTTTCGACGAATTTCTTCACAGATCGAAAATCTAATGATTATGAAGAGACACAACAACTGTCGACATGAAGAGAAGGCAACAAGCACCGTGAAAACAATGTTCTGCCTAGCGCATTTTTAGAGCAGCGTTCAGAGATAGCGGGTGGATGAAAAGCAAATTCATGAAGACATTGCTTGTCCCTCAGTCGAAATTCTAGCCTCATAGAGCTGTTGCTATCTAATTATTAAATACATATTTGTGTGTCATTATCAATTTCGAATTAAAAATGTAGCTTAATTGTACTTTTGTTAATTATTACGGGAAACTATCCTTGTATCAACTCTTAAGTTTTTTAAAGTTAGATATTTGCAGGTGAAGATCTGGTTTCAAAATCGACGCTCAAAACAGAAGAAATCAAAGGGAAACATAGAGCGAACATCAGATGAAGAAGGAGAATCAGAGGATCGAGCAGACTCGACACCTCCTGAAGAAGGAGCATCGACTACAACCAATGATTGGCAACACATGACAGGACTGATTCCGTCTAGTCTGCCTTCGGCTGGTCTACCACCTACAGGACTCGGTCCTTCTACTTTACCACCGGCAGTTTTGCCTCCAGCGCCACAACAGGCACCTGTGCCATCAACTGGCTTAATGCCACCACCCTTGAACACTCCCCTCACCACTTACGATCCACTTAAGTACTCTTCAGAAGAACTAAAGCCATTTTATGATCAGTCTGCTTATTATCAGCCGTATATTCTACCCCACTCAGGATACAATGGTTATTAGTTATGGCTTTCTAACAGAGCCAGGCATATTGATATTAGTAGTTTCCTGAAATGATAAGAAACGATTACATAAAATTAGGTCTATTTTAAAAATCCTTATGGCTGACGTAAGTTATTATCATAGCTAGCTCTACGAACATTCATTAGAATCATGATTTGCCTGGATCTGTACTGTGATAATCATTTATGCTTTATAATTTTCAAATGATCTTTGATGCTTGTGGTTGAACTGACGAGTGTTCAGCTGAACAGATTACAATTCATATTAGATATCAGTGAAATCACAAACATTTTGGGGTTTGTAAAGGTTTTTCATCATCCTTGTTTTCGTTTAGAATAAATCAAATTGGATTTTGTTTACACAAACCCCTAAGCAATCGTTTACGGATCTGTGTTTATGTTTTTTTCTGTATGTTTTTGATGGAAATCGATTGATTTATTCGTTCTTCTGTTCGCATGTACCGCATTGTGGACCAAGTCTTGCCCCAGTTTTGTCTTGTCAGATGATTGTACATGATCTATATGAATTTAAATAAATACGATAATTTGTTTTATAGTGGGAAAAAAAAGAGCGCTTTAGTGAATTCATTAAAATTTTCTGGGCGGGAACAGATTTTTTTGTTCATCAAAAACCATTTATTAATAAGCGGAGGTTCATTCTTTTTTCAACTGAGGTTATTGAGGAAAACAAGAGCTTTCACATATGAAAAGCTTTCAGGAATAACCACAACGAAACAGAGGAAAATTTTTAACGACATATATTTAATGCGTATTGATTGTTGCATGATTGATTCTAACGTTCGAAGAAGGTTAGAAAAAACAACGAGATTCTTACAAAAAAAAATACAAATAGGTTCTTCTACTATATTTTAGATTTAGGTCATATAAATCGCTTAGTTAATGAATCTTTAAGTTTCTAATTAGAATGAATCGTTTTTTTCAATGGTGATCCGTCAAAATGCGTTATGAGGTATGGTGAGGAAATACTGCTCAACCTCTTAGTTGTTTGTCATACTAAGATTGTTTGCTATGATTATAATGGTTACATTATTTAGCATGAAATATATAAACTTTGCTTTTCGTCGTATATTTTAATCAAGATTCCGTCCACCTGACTTTGGTGACAAATGAATCTGATGTGTTTGATGTCACTGATGGACGTCTGGCTCTTTAACCTTCTAGTCATTGTCGGATGAACTAAATCTTAGAAAAGTCTCCAAAATAATCACAACCATCCCCACTACAACTACTACCATCAAGTGCTTCTTTACTATGTACAACACCAGTACTACTATTGCCATCATTATTGCCATCACACTCAAATATATGACTGTCTATTGAATATTAGACTGCTTTTTTTCCTATTCGGCGATTTCGTCCAATGTCTCCACAATTGTGCACAATCACATTTCAAACTGTCATGCGTGGCTACGGTAGGACCGGAATGTCCGCCATTGAACAACGATTTTCCACCGAAATCGGTATGGCCTAGAACTGAAGACGAGAATTTGAATTGTATGGGAAGTCTGTCCAATGACCAGTAAGGAAGTCACAGTTCAGAGGTTTCTATGATGAGAAAAGGCTTAGCAAAACACTTGATTGATATGAACTAATAGTTCAATATCATAAATGCTTTTCCGTTTGATGATATTTGATCTTTATTCTATCATTAATTTATAATCATATAAAAATTCGCTATATGTATGATGAAGAAATCCAAGTGATATTTGCTTTAACTACTTTGGATGAGATAAAGCTTCGCGTTGCTCGAACTCTTTACGATGGGTTACGGTTTTGTCTCCGATATGACGTCAAAAAGGTGATTGAGTGCAAATCTGCTTTAAGCAATGGCTAGAAGCCAGCGATTTTTACCAAGCATATCTTCGGACTTTTCTTTGCCACTACTCAACCAAAACCATCATAATGAGGACTAGGTAGGCCTCGTAGGGCCACAAACCGGCATGCACTAGACTCTAGCCAGTGTATCCTATATCTACGATACGTCCTATAGCCACTTTCATAACACTTATTTTTATGATTGTTTCTACATAGAAATAAAAAAAACAAGAACAGTATTCTGAGTGACATAAGGTAGACAGGATTGAATTCATACGAGTGATATATTCGGAGACTCAACGATTAGCTCTGTAGGATGATTTCGTTGATCTTAATCACATCCAAAAGTTTGCGGGTTTTCATTGAGAAAAGAAAATGAGATTTTTGAGGTGAGAATTGACCACGGTGTTCTAGATTTACCACAGGCAACGGCCATTTCTTTGACGTGCTGATGCGTATCTATACCATCGACGCCATTGGCTACAAGTTTATCTGAATGTCTACTCGAACACGTTGGCTAATGAGGGCTAATATTGGCAAGTTATTTTTTTTTTTTCATAGAAGTAACAATTAAGTAACATGAATTTACTGGTAATCCATTCATGCTGTAACTCATATCTCGTACAATTCCTCTATTTACTTTGTGAAGTCATAATAATTCAGATAAAGAAATGCTTTGATAGAATGGAACGACTGTTCTTTGATTTTCTGACCTTGGAAATTTAGCCATTGCTCTTCGTTTTTTTTCTTCTCGTTTTGTTCTCACAATTCTTTTTATTTGAATACTTTTTTCTTATTTGTGCTTTATTTTGTTTGCCTACAATGTATTGGCAATTTTCGACCTCACATCATTAGTCTTTTCTTTCTATTCCGTGTTTTTTCCTCCCTATTCTACGCTTCTTTTTGCCTTTCTCAATTCAACACTGTGACTCTATAAATTTTCCTAGTCGGGGGCATATGATCTTACCAATTAGTGGTGGTTCTCGTGAAGTCGATTTACCGCAAATAATTCCTCACCGAGTTTCATTTAAAAAAGTCCGACGGCTGAGAAATAGTGCAGAATTCCAGGACTGACTTTGAAAATCATTCCAATGAAAATAGTTGACTTTTCATTTGCAAAGAGTACGAAAAAAACAAACTTGAAAAACGACAATGTGCATATTGGGATAGGCAGAAGCTGAAAAATTATGGCTTTATGATGAACCGTCACAATGATGTTTCACTCTTGAATATTCTTTTTTCCTAATGATAGTAAGTACTGCATCGTTGGACCTGTCCGTTCGTGGGTTTTGTTTGGCCTTACATCCAGTTAGACTTTAACCGTTCACATTATCATTGAGTTACTTCGAACAACTGGAAAGCAGTAAGTTACTAAAGCTTAGCTACCATAAGTGATTGGAAAAAATCCACATACATTAAGTCACCTCCAAAAGTAAAGATGAGGTCGTGTGTACTACACATGTACATGTGCCTCATATTATCAAATATTATGCAAATTTTCGTAACATAATAGTTGATAGGTAGTGTTATTAGCAGTGCTATACAATTATATTTGCCTTCTTGGAAAGACGTCACCTTTATGACGGAATCAGAACGACTAAATTCTTAACAATTCGTACTGGCTGTCTAGTCGGCGTTAAAAATTCGTGTACTCATTCGTACTTAGTAAACTCCAATATCGTGAGTGACATTTGTAAAAGAGTGAAAAATAATACTCATTCTGGTGTTATCAGCTCTCACTGATGTCATTTAGCAGATGCTTAATTTGTGATCATTTCCAGTAACGATCATAGTTCTCTTTATAGAAATATTGATGAAAGGAACGAATATTGATTATTCACAATTGACCAGATAACAATAACAACAACAACAACGACAACAATTGATTTTGTTGTCTGATCTGTCAGTTCAATTGTGGCTTCTTGTAACGATGTAGTTTCTCACGATTCAACAAACATCGTATCGGTCTGGTCAGAAATATGTCGATCAGTAACGCCATCAAATACGCCATCGTACTTGCCGATACGGCTGCATACATCTTCAACAAATTATTACAGAAAAAAAATCAATATCTAGTTTATCATGTAACAAATATACATAAAAATTCTATGTAAAATAATTATGGCACATGCAGGCCATCTGCTTTCAAGTGAGCGAAGATTGAACGAATACAAGCTTAATCTTTTTCCTAACACAAATATAAAGATATAAGCTGAACATTATTCGTCTAAAAATATATGTGATGCCAAATAAATAAGATATTAGAAAATGAGGGATCATCATAAAACATGGAAGAAGTTATCGGGCAAAAAATAAAGCAACTGCATTCTGTGGAACTGTGGAAGAACGACATCATTCATTATTATCGACAATTTCCTCACATGACTCCTCCCGCTAACTATCGACTTTGTGCTTCATTTCAAAGCAAATCACACTCGATACCGTATAGATATCGATTCCAGGTAGCCTACTGAATCCAAGACCGAGTAGAGTATGACTGTAGAAGATATAACTATGGTGCAAGTACATTGCTTGAATTCAATGAGTTCATGGTCTCCATTTGTTATGGAAAAATATTATGCTTTGCATATTAGTTAACGTCACTCAGTGATCAGCTTGACAAAGTGGAAGAAGAAGAAGGTTCGATTACAAGACATGAACGAGTTCAACTCCACTCCAGTTTATGTTTTGAAAACATCAAAGAACAACCATCGCATTGAATTTCTCGTCCTCTAACGAATTCTATGAATGTCATATGAATTATTAAACATACATAACTTTTTAAAATTTCTAACACATTGTTTTCTAACCATACAGCATAATTAGATGCGCTCATTGTCCACATGTCAGTTGAGTGACAACAGAAACGACCTCATTTCAACGATAGCTATGTGTGTTTTTTTCTTCAACTCATGAACACCTCACAGAACGGGAGGTCAAAATGCAAATAACGATTCAATGCGAAAAATACATTACGAAAAAAAAGGCGTCCTATTAATACAGTATATGAAACGTTGTGTGTAGAAGAACACCATAACGCTTGTAGACGTCATAAGGGAATATTGAAAACTTGTATTTTTCTTGGAATAAATACTAAATAATGATATGTTCAGTATAAATAGAGGGAAAAAACCCTACGTACACTAAAGAGAGGTTGAATGAAGTGAGGCAACTAACGTTATGAGTTGAATTTGAATAAAAAAGATGATAGTTCTAGTTCAAGCAAGTTCATTAAATACCGGTTAGTTTTATTATTGTATAATTTTCTGAAGAACCTGCAACACATATGATATTACTGTAATTTTCTTTTTCTATCTCTTTTATGGAAGTCTCGTGTATTCACCTCATTCATTGTCCTCATCGAAACTATCGTGATGTATTACAAAATTTTTCAACCTCAATTATAAGTTATTTTCACGTATTTCTCAATGTACCAACAATTTTTAAACTGTTGATTCAACAGTCATTTCGCTTCAACAGATTACTGAATAAAACTGGTTTCGTACGTGTCATACGCACACACACACACGCACAACTGGTGCTTGTTTTTTTTTCGTCGTTTGAGGGCTGCTTTCAAGTCACTTTGATCCACTTCTAACTAGGTGAGAGAAGTGCAATGGGGCGCAACTGAATAACGAGGTACGCAGAAGTGATGATGAGCTTGATGGTAGAGGAAGAGGTAGTGAGTGGATTGAATAGATTGAACGGAAAGCGACTAGGTTTTTAGGTTCCGGAATGAATAACGAGCTGTCAGAAATGGTTCGTTGTAGGGGGAAATTGTGTCCTTAACAATGTTGTTCAAGTGAAAATCGTATAGTAAAATAAGAAGAGAAAAAGAAAAAGTAACAAAAGATAGATAATCCAGAAAAAAATAGAGAAGGCGTGGACAAAATCGGTATGTACGAACCCACCGTTAGTGTCACAATTGGCGTTACCAGTAATCTCCAATGGATTTCCATTTGTGGAAAAATTTCACGTAGATGAATAGGATTAAAACAATAGAGGTAAATGAGGATATTTGATATTGATATAGAATGCCTCATCGATAAAACATTTCAAATTACGTTACATTTCAACATCATGAAGTCTCATGACGTAAGAAGAACAGCTGTGAAGGATTATCGTAATATTATTAGCTACTGAAGCTTAAACATCAGCGAGTGAATTGCAACTAGGAGTTTTGAAATCGACAATATTATATCCGTCTAAGAATGAGACTTAAATGGAAAATAATAAGAGAGTTATTGAGAATATGCTCGAGATCTGTGAGGCAAATATATTTCCAACTAATACAAGCGTACATTAGAGGGTTGCAAACAGAGACAAAAAAAGTCACGTCCATAGAAAAAATTTGGATGTTTCGCTTCACTAAAAAATCCGTATCGTAATCAATAAGTCATGATGAGGTATACATCGCTTTCCTCACATGTTACCGAATTTCTTCAGCTGCCAGCAATAACAAAGCGACAATTTTCTTCTGAGTGTATGCTGGGAGTTCGTAAATAATTAACGTTAGCCGCTTTAGAGGAAGCGCAATCGACAGCAGCTAATCACGCCTTCGTCAATCAACAAAATTTATTATTCTCAAAGTAAGGCGATAAGAAGAGCCGACTTGGAGCATTAAACAAACTATCTCCTCTTCAATGAATCAATTCAATTATCGACTGTGGATTGTTGAAAATTCTTCTGAATAGAAATGAAGTAGAGCCAAGTAAATCGATAATCGATATGAAGTGTCATCACTTTTGATATCACCACTTTATAAAAGACGACTGATAACACTGGAGTGGATCTGGCACGATACGACCATGAGTTCATTGCAAATGAGGAAACATATTTCCATAAGTGTGCAAGTACCTTAGCAATCCAAATGATCAATCTTAAATCGTTATCAAAATAATGCGTGGACTAGAAACTATAGAGCTGGACTGAGAATAATATCAAGCAAGTACAAACAACGTACTTATCTATTATCAAACCAAAAAAGAATATTATATGCACGTTGTTTGTTTCAATAGGATTCCAATAAATTTCGCCATGATATGGAATCAATAACGGAAAAGTTTTATACTAATCTTTTCAGTTCGACAATCCTTGTCGCAAACCCAAAAATCCGTACTGTGACGAGACCTACCGGGATTCTATCATTTGAAATACGAGATACTCTAGATAGCATGAAGAATGGCACTGCTTTTAGAACTCGATAACATTAACGCTGACATCCTCAAGGCTAAGGGCTACAAGTTACATGTACTTCTTATCACCCATATTACATCTTATCTTAGGAGAGAAGAGATTTCAGTTCAATAGAGGACGTGTGCACGACATTCTTGATAAAAGTAACTAAAAGGATCATCGTAACTACCTTCCAATATGCTTGCTGTGTTAAGATTGCCTAGATATTCTACTAGATATTCACGGAGATTGCCATTCTAAACAAATCAAAGATTTTTAAAAGGTGACGGGATTTCAGAAAAGATTTCCAACGTAACACATCCAAACCGGGTCAAGGGTCATTGAACTCGCTCGGAAACACTGTGTTGCTCTTGTTCTTGTGTATCCATCACAAAAAAGGTATTTAACAGCGTCGAAGCGAATGAAATCATATCAGTGCCCGTCAACTAAGGTCTGCTCTCTGCATACATAGGAACACTAGCTGACTGTTATTGAAACTAATGTGCAAAAATACAGCTTTTCCATTGATCCCTTATCGTAGCAATAGGAAAAGAGGATCGACAAGGTGATAACATATTGCCCAAGGTGTTTACCGTCGCACTGTAGTGGATCACGAAGTCACTCGATTGGTACAAAAACGGTATACATATTGATAGAAAATCTTTTTCAAAACTTCGTTTTACGGGTAAAATCGTCACTATTTCGAGAACTACTAGTGAAACCGAGACGCTGCTCAATGAACTGGAAGAGGAGGAACAAAGATTGGGCCGTACATAAATAGGACGAAGAGCTAGTTGATGGAAGATCCATGGTACAATGAATTGAGTTGGATGAGTCTCTGATTACAGACATCATTATGTACGTTTACCTTAGACGTTCAATAAACGTGAAGATAAGATAAGATAAGATAATTGCTGGCGTTGATCAATCCCTTGTGGCGGGATGCGCCCCCGCATTCATGTTCAACGCGATATCGTGGATGTGGTTGAATGCGTGCCTGGTCTATACAATGACTTGAGTTGACCACTCTTCACCAAGTCAGTGCAAGTTATCTTATACAGATCTCTCTGGTACCAATTTACCGAGGGATGGCGGGCTTGGTAGGCCTGGGGGGCGGCCGCGCACTCAATCCGCCGGCGTGTCACTGC
>KN716164.1:345403-377237 GCA_000816705.1 Dictyocaulus viviparus
ACGTATAGTATATATACTATATATATATATATATATATATATATATATACATACATATATACTCGACAGCAGAAATACATTATTCTGAAAACAACTCTTTGGAATTCAAACCATACTTGCAGTATTACGCAAAGAAACAGAGTTAACATGCTTGTGTTAAATAAGGTTGCACGTCTTGACAAAACATTAAATAGCTAAGTGTCAAAGCAAGTGTTTTGTATATTAATGATGTCAAATAAAGTTACATTAAAAACAAGCAAATTAACCAACCTGTCGACAGAGCATCTTGAAGCTTCTTTGCTGGTGCCCGGTTTTTAATTCCTTCTACCTCCCACCGATATTCTAACCATTTGAATGGTGAGAACTTCCCATCATCTCTAAAGAATCACAATGAGGTTTGAATAGATGGAAGCGCATGGCTTATTCGACAGAAAAACTAGTGGTAAAAATAGAAACAAAAGACGACTGATTTACCCATCAAAATCAACTGAAAGGTTATCAGGACGTTGCATGCTAAGTGGTGTAGTGGATAAGCGAATCATTTCTTCTCTATCATAACGTAACACCTGACCGGTCCGTGGAATAAACTTCTGACCTAGCAAATTCGACACAAGAGGATGGACCTCATTTTCCTCATCTGACTGACTTGTCATATTTACACTAAAAAGGTACTGCACATAGAAATACATATTTTAGATTGCAATATTCTAAAAACCGAAAATTGGCGACAGATTATATAGAAAAACAACAAATGCGATATCCAACAAAAGCTACATAGAGCTCGGCACAAATAAATTGGAATGAGAGCCATATCAGGAAGAAACAATGCATAAGATTTCATACCAGGGTTATTGTCACACGACAAAAAATATAAAGCTTACCTAAAGCTTCAGAGTGTTCATGCATATTTGTTGTAACTGAACATATAACATAGGCAACATCTAACAACTTATTCACAAATAAAACGAAGCAATAATACTGAAATGCTAAAAATTTATCTTGAATATTCCACAACCATCCACGAAAATCTCCAGTCAGAAAAGTGTATGAAAATATTTGGTTACTACGGTATTGGCGTAAATATGCACACTAAAATGTGGAAATGGGGAGTTTTCAACTATGCGGCCTTCATACTTTGGTATTAAGGACAAATATATGTTTACTAGTCGTCTACTCATTCCATTTAAGATTTGTCATGTAGTTCTTTTACCTGTAGATAGTCTCGTGGTTTAGTACTATTCGATCGTATCAGTGCTATACTTACTAGCCGTCGAATGTTAATATGTTTGGTCAGTCATTGCGTCGCTCATGGCTACTGTTCAACAGCTATAAATTACCGAAGAGTTTATTTGAATATGTGCTCCTTTTTGTGTTTTATTTGTGACCTATTGCTTTCAATTGTCTACATTTGATGGTTGTAAATTTTTAAACACGTGTTGTTTAACACTAGAATTTAATTACCGAAATTTGATTGGTCCAACACATTCGAGCTTATAACTATCTTAGGTGCCATCAGTTATGGCTGTCGGGAAGAATAACAACAAAATGGGGAAAAAAGGCGGCAAAAAGAAAGCCGTTGATCCATTTTCTCGGAAAGAGTGGTATGACATCAAAGCGCCGTCAATGTTCTACAAACGTCAAGTCGGAAAAACACTTATCAATAAAACACAAGGCACCAAAATCGCCTCGGAAGGCCTTAAAGGGCGTGTGTTCGAAGTTTCTTTAGCTGATCTTAACGATTCGGAAGCTGACTTTAGGAAATTTAAGCTGATTTGTGAAGATGTTCAAGGAAAAAATGTCCTAACGAATTTCCATGCCATGTCAATGACTCGTGATAAACTTTGCTCCATTGTTAAGAAATGGCATGTAGGTTTTTATCTTTTATAACCGTTTGTATTTCGTGCTAGTGTCTCTTAGCAATTATTCATTATTTCTTAGACCCTTATCGAAGCCAATGGTGTTTTCAAAACTACTGATGGTTACGTTTTACATCTGTTTTGTATTGGATTCACTAAGCGATCGCCAAATCAGGTGAAGAAAACAACATACACAAAATCTTCGAAAGTCCGCAAAATTCGTGCAAGAATGGTCGAGTTGATGAAGAAAGAGGTACATATTTTTAAAGAGAAAGACTTTTGTCATTACTTCATGCTGGGAATACTTTTCATTTTAATAAATTCATTAAAAGGTCCCACATAATGATTTAACATTACCTGGATTCTTGTTGATCATGGATTAAGTTGAGTAAGCATTAGTAAAGCTTCCATTTGTCCTTATAGCGCGCGAGGGTAGTTCAATAACTTTTTCGGCTTTAGTGATTCGATGAGCATCATAGTCTCTTTTAAGGGCCTTGATTATTTTTGCTCTGGGCCCAAGGATTTAACATTAAAGATACCAATTTGTAATTATCTTTCTTTTCAACATAATTCGATGTCGAAGCAACCTGAAGTTTACATTGTTATCATTTTGTGCATTATTTACAAACTATGATATAGCTAAGTAGTAGACCGAATCATCACTTTACTTGTTTTTCATATGTCTTGTGTGTTTTTTTTTCATATATCTTATATGTAATGTTCATACTGTCCATTTTGTTGTTGAATTTATTATCAATCAGTGTTTTTTATTCATACTCATTTTTTAGGTTTCTGGATGTGATTTAAAAGAGGTGTGCTCTAAGTTAATACCAGACTCTATCGGTAAGGATATCGAAAAGGCGTGCCACGGATTATATCCTTTGCAAGATGTATACATTCGCAAGGTGAAAATTCTGAAGAAACCTCGGTTCGATATTGGGCGTCTGATGGAGATGCACGGTGATTCTGTAACAGTTGGCGCAGATGGGGAGAAGGTAGATCGTCCTGATGATTACGAACCTCCCGTTCAAGAAAGTGTTTAGTTGTTTTTGTTATGTTTTGAACAATGAATTTGTTGTTGCATTTTGAAGCAATGTATCAACAAAATATTTATGAGATCTATAACCCAACAATGATCATACGTATACATATAATGACGAAATTTGTCAGAAATTTAGGAAGAGGCTTATCCGAAAGGATTGCAAATGGTAAAAATATCGGAGAATTGGCAACCCTCCTCACAACATTTGTGCATTGTATTTCCAAGAGAACTGCTGTCCTCAAATTCACCTATGCTTCGTCGTCGACGTCTCATCGGACAGATGAGGTTGAAAGCATCGAGAAATGAACGCCCGCCTGCAATGTTATAGAGTTAGTGCCAAATTAATAAGATTTAATGCTATTAAGGATATGTGTAATTCTTCATTGCTCCGGAAAAAAACTTTGTAGACTCTCACAGCAGCATGAGGTTGGGAACTTTAAGGAAATTGAAAAGAAACTGTTCTTTCAACATTACTTTATGTTGTGAGACTTTCTATGTATTAGAGAATACAACATATGCCTTTGACACGCAAGATCTCAAAGCTGCTGAGGCGGTTGGAGGGCGCGTTAACAAAAGCACTTCACAAGAGAGAAGATATCAAATAATAATAACATGCACGTCCGACAAATTTATACGGTGGCAACGTCATTCGTCATGTATGTAGATAAATCAAGCAATTATATTATTCAATGTTTTTATGCGGTAGTTTTCACATTGGGTGAATTTTCGTGTTGCCGTAAAGCTCAGTTCAACATGTCTTAAAGGATTTGGAACATTTATTGGTGAAATTTTTTCAAAGGTGATTTTAAGGGAAAATTGTGTAACAAATTTCAGTAACTTATTGGCAGGTGGAATTATTTTTGACTTATTTTACAAGAAGAATCAATGAGATCCTTTCAAATCTCTCCAAACATGATGCATGAATTTGATGTATTTACCTTGCAGAAGTCACCGACACTATGATTACTTAATTACTCATTTCGATAGTCACGTGAAAAGAACGTTTAGTTTTAGGACTACTTAAAGCGGTGTTGAGTAATATGGTTTGATGATCATCATCTTAACAAATTAAGTATGTAGTCAGTCACCTCCGGTAATTATGGTAAAATTGGATAAGTGGCGCATTACATTGGCTGTGATCAACGCTGTTGAATCACCTGTCCAAAAATCAACATTTTATCTGTTCATTATTTTACCTCACCTATTGTCCACGATTGATGGTTACATAAACTGAAATTTTGATATTGTGCTGCCAAAGTAGTGAGAGTTCCATACTGTTCAGAAAACTTTAGTGCAAAACTATGAATTTGTCCTAATGCTAGTGGAGTAGTAACTCATCATTGTGATATTCGAAACAAAGCGCATAAGCAACAGCATTGATGTTAGGTATTTCATTACCTGGTGGACATAATTTGAGCGAACCCGGTTTTGGTTTCGGCTGTCGTATATCGCGAACAATTGACGACGATTGTACAAGGATTCCCAATGACTGAAATACTGCGAAAAACGCAAATAGCACCAGCATTGACCGATGCAGCATCTCTGTAAAATAATGGTATCAAAAAAATACAAGTTAATTTTAGGTTCCGCTTATTCCTTGCAACGGTTGATATTCACGTTATGTGGTATATAGACATAAGTAGTATTAGATAAGAATGTTATATGGAATAGTAGTACCGTACAGCAAATACTGCAGACTAATGATTTTAACGTAAACTATATAGTGCCAGTATCATATGATAATAATGAGGGAAGAAATGATATATTGTGGTATGTATGTCTAGACTGGAACAAGACGCAAAGGAAATGGTGGATGCTATTAGGAATTACCGGTATCACCATTGTAAGTTGGACTTATCAAAGTATGATACACGACATCGATCCGACCATCTAATCGATACCTCATTAAAGTAGAGCAGTAATAGAGTATAAAATCAAAACTTGGGTGGTCACCTTAATGCATCTCTTCGTTACTTGACAAGATAAAATTTAGTGCAAAAAGTTGTAGTGATGAACGCTTGAGGTTATAATCGTGGTGAGTTCCCACTAATATAGGATTTTGATTACTACCACTACACCTTTTTTTCTATACAAAAGGAAATTCATGAACGTCGCTTCGTTGAAACGTATTCATGAAATTTTTTATCACTGGGTTGAGATTTTTTTTTACATATTTGTGAATATACTAGACAAGAACTTGTCACATAGATATTGGTCTTAATTGTAACATTAAAACAACCGTCACTTTACGTACCTCTGAAAACATGCAACGATAAGAATCGATCGAAGTCAAACAAATAAAGGAAACTTCAAAATTTCACACTATTTGATGATGCTATGACAGATTGCAGAAGTTGCGGTATGATAATGAGAGGTATGTGAGTGATAGGAATCGGACTATGACTAATATCGTGAATGTGACTGTAGTATCTGTTTGATTCCTTTGATTCTCGACAAATTAAGTATGCAAGTATGTCGCTAGAATAGAAGATAAGTTTTGGTGTTGATCAATCCCTCGTGACGGGATGTGCTAAGCATTCAACGTGATATCGTGTATGTGGTTGAATGCGAGCTGGTCAACAGTAACTTGAGTTGACCACTATTCACTAAGTCAGTACTAGTTATCTTACACAGATTTCTCTGGTACCAATTTACCGAATCCGGAGGAATGGTGAGCTTCGTAGGCACGGGATAGGTCGAGAACTGATTTGGGCCTGCATGTCACCGTAGTACCTCCAACACTGCGCCCTTAACCAGAGTATATCTATTTTGATTCAAATAATAATTGTTTCTTCTTTTTCCTCATTCCGAACGAAAATAAAGAGTTTAGAAGGAATACGATGTTTGATGGAGCAACGTCAATCAATGTGTAAGAACGCCCAACTATAACTATATTCTTTCAGTAGATCTGTTAACATAGGTGCGCTTCAATTTCTTCAATATTTCAGGTATTTGAGGTAGACAGGAGATTATATGAATTGTACTAGCCAAATAGTGCTATGGATTTTGAGGAAAATTTGTTTCTAGTAATGTTCAACATAGTAACTCACTTGGGGATGGATGTCGAAGTGATCTAATGTTCATAAGGGATTGAAACTATCACAAATGTAAATAAATAATGACTTGAATAAAGTGAATTCATTTTGGATGCATGAAATTGTATGCAAGAAAGTGGTTCTGTAAATTTTTGCTGTTTTTTTTTATTTCTCCTTTGATTTTGTGTAACGAGAATAAGTCATACAGCACCAGAAGAGGCAAATAGGTTATTCTTATTGATTTCCTTTCGAATATATCAATATATCTAAGCTATCATTTTTTGAAATCCGCTTGAATACGGTAGTGATCTCTGTTAACAGTTGTTACGATTGCTTGAAAAACTTTTTTGATATTTTCAAATTGATTTCTTTAGATTCGATTTTGTAGGCGCCATTTCGAATGTTTACAAAGAGCTTTTTTTCCTCCGGGCAAAATGTTCAAAAAAAAATGAATCGTCATATCGACATTACGTGACAAGACAATATTAAATAATATTCAAGTATGCGGTAGAAGAAATTTTCTGTAACTTTACGTTAAATTACGTCCAAAAAACAGTTGAATTTTTGAAGCGACTATAGCCATATTTGGTGTTTTTTGCGGAACCACTAGAAAATCTATCAATATTTATCTCAAATATTAGTCTTATGCTATTTTAATTTGAATATATTTACAATATAAACTTTAATTATAACTGTAGATCACATTGGTCAAGTATTTTGTACATGTAAACACCTATTTGCATAAGATTTTTGTGAATTTGTCCTCAAATAACTCTCTTTACAAAAAAAATTGAGTACTGGGATTGATATACTCTTTTCAACGAATGGCGATGCGATCTCTCTTCGGTTTTCTCTTAAAGATAGCATTAAAACCAAAATAAGTTCCCATGTGGAGGGATGCGCCTACGCATTCCTGTTCAACGTGATATCGTGGAGGTGGTTGGATGCGTGCCTAGTTTCTACAGTAACTTGCGTTGACCATTCTTCACAAAATCAGTGCTAGTTATCTTATCCAGATTTCTAGCTTACCAATTTACCGACCTCGAAGGGATGACGGGCTCGGTAGAAGCGGCGGCGAAATAATTCGCGCCATCTTGTCACTGTGGCATCTCCACTACTACGCCATCATGAAAATACAGTAGCATGTTTATTGCTTGAACTTTATGAGTAACTTGTCAATGCTAATAGAAATAATGTGGGTTTCTTACCGGAATCTGACTGATTAAGGAAGAAGATCGAGTGATAATGAGATAAAGATCAGAGGTTATTTGGTCCCAAACGACATGTGATTCTTATGAAAGGATCATTCAAAGAAGCACAATAAGTTTTCCTCATCATTTCTTTTCTAGTGGAGACTTTGTCTTGCTATTATACTTTCCTATTTCGTAACTTATTAGTTTTTTGTTCCAATGCTTGTTGAAATTGTTGTGACCTCTGAGCAACGAGGTGAAACGATTCTCTGACGGACTTTAGTTGATAACTAATCATTATACCTTTGATGATTTACAGCAACAGACAATTTATTAAAAAGTTGCAATAATTTCTTACCCTTACTTACGTTCACAACAGTCAAAAGCCGGCGAAAAATTTAAAGTGGTCAGAAGGAGATCTTTGCCTGATAACTTATGACTGAAGGAATCAATAAAGTGTGAAAGTTTGAGTAGGAAAAAAAAACAAGAGAAATAAAGGGCCAAAATTCCTTAATGATTCAGCTTTTCAAAGGTTTCCAACGTTTTTCTAAATGCGATGAATACTTGGCACCGTGTAATTCATCTCCAATACAGAATAGCTTTCAAATATTAAGTGAACCGTAAATGACAACCACCACAAATTCTAACTTTTCGTTGTCGTGAGGAAATCGCCTCAAGCATTCAGAAGTGATAACACAATCAAATTGGTTGCCTTTTTAAGGTAGAAGAATAACGTTGAATAGTTGTATGAATTAAATGGTAAACAACTTCTTGCTGTTTAGTATTTCGTAGCTGTTAAATTTGCGGAAGGCATGTTAGGCATGTAAGCTTCATTTGGCGTGGAGATGAAAATAGTTTTAATATAAATAACTTAGATAACAGAAAGCAATTAAGATTTTTTCTCGGTAAAGTTACTTTACATTTGATCCCTCTAGGTTGAGTTTGTCTTTTATTGGATTGTTTGCTAATACAAATGCACTAGCATTCTTAATGAATCATAATTATTTGAGGAACAGAAAGAAAAGAGGGAAAGAGACCCAGATGGGCGATGTTGAATAATACGAATCTGAATAGAACCAAATCGTTGAACACGATCGGCATCACGATGGCCATATGAGGGGGAGGAAATGAAGAAAATGGAGACGAACTGCTAATGGGTACAGCCGCTTTGACAACATGCTATTAGACCCTCAGGCAATCGTACGTTAAGTTGTTCAGTAAAACTCGTTTCACAGTATGTCATGTTGAGGTATGAACAGGTGCTGAAGCATTACAGGGCTTTTTTACACGATAGTGATTAATTTAAATTGTTGTAAAATTAGGTTAGTATGAAACAATCAATCAAAAGCATACGGAGCTAATAATTATAAGCTCAATAGTAATTATTTTGAATCACCTATAATATAAAGCCTATAATTGATAAAATGGAATAATGCGGACAGCTTAATAACTCTTACTGTTCAGTCTTTTTTGTAGAGTTATTTTCAGCTGATGTTCGCATCGAAGACAATGGATAGATGGAGAAAAATGTTCATGAGGAAATTATTCAAACACGACATCAATAGAAATTATTAGAAGAGTTCAAAAAAAAGTGAGGAGGTCGATTATTTTATTCTCAACTACGTCTGATTGATTCATTTGTATTCGTATATGTACGAAACATCTAAGATGAAACGCATAGAACTCAGCAGCTCCCTTTGAGTGATTCTTAAGCTCATTCATAACGTATAATTCCGTTCACTCACAATTCATTAACTTCCCTATAAGTTTAACATAAATATACGGTAATTCAAATATGCGTTTGAGCCACATATGGCTCATAAATTTTTGTTTATATGAAGAAAAATACCGTAGCCTACTAGCAATCTCGGATTGACTAGACTAGAATATAGCACGTGTTGTGCCACGAACACAGAGTGTGTTATGCAAATTTCACTAATGATGTAAAAAAATTTAACAGTTCTTCTTCTTCTTCCTCTTCTTTCTTTTATGAGATTTTTCGAGTTCTTGAGGTAATAGGTTCCAACCTAAAGATATATTTATTGAAGCTTCAGTAATGAGAATTTCCTCAGATGATTAGTTGAATAAGGTGAAAAATCATAATATGAATAGAAGTCGTTCGATTAGCAGAAGAGAATCTGAGCGTCTAATTAATTGTATGTCTATACGAGTAATTATAGACCTCATATCGATAGTGAATTGAAAAAAAAAAGAAATTAATAAATAGTCTGCAGTTTAACGATCGCTCTTCTTTATTTTTTTCTTATATTTCGAGGAAAGTTCTTTTGAAGAAAATTGATAAGTACCTTGTGCGATAAAGACTCATAACAGAGGTAGAAGATGAGAGTTTAGAGAGTCAAGATCATTAATTATTATCAGTTTGATGAAAGGAAATAATCGATACTGGTATCAAATTTCGGAGTACCACGTTTGATAATGTTTACATCTATAATGCTAATTGTTTTTCTAAGTATTATAGATAACATTTAATGACCTCATGTCATGTTATTGAGTGAAAAATGTAACAGAACTGTACTGAACGTACTTCTTACAAGTGATATTAAACATAATAGTTGGTTAATAGTAAGGTTCTTTGCAATTGACCTAATTTTCCTCAACTTTGTGACTCTATCATTCGTCGGTGCTCTTAAAATCCTCACATGATTCTACGGTTGAAGTTTTCATAGCTGCATAATTGTGATCGCTTTCATGGTGACTCTTCACTAATTGACCTCCTCAAACAAATGATAACATAAGCAACAATATTCAAAATGATTACCTTCTGATTATTATTTTTGTTTCTATCTAGTTTTAACATTACTTAAATACGTGAATAATGATAGCACATCTGGTTAACAAGAATTTTCTTCCCATCTAAAGATTTGTGTATAATTTAACCTCTGTTGAATGATGAGGTTCAGTTATGCACACTGTTAAGACTAATACGTATTGGATATGTTCAAGCATAGAAATTCCAGCACCCCTTAGTGATTTTTCATCTTGTATTTCTTACATAAATATCGATTTTGAGGTTTACAAGAGTTAGTAAAATCAGTTCCATCAGTTTCGCTTCAAATGAATTCACAAGAGACGATGAGTGATGAGAAAATGAACGTTTTGTCAAAATGTATTTGATCTGAGTGATCAATAGTGATGAGCGTAGCGCATTAAGTATGAATGCAGAAGTATTTTCTTATTGTTGTTTTTGTTTTTTGTTGTTTATTAGTTTGAAGATGTTCAACGGACTCTAAGCTACCATTCAGATGTGATTTGTTGGAAAACTGATTGTTTTTTTCTTCGAAAAATCCATAAGAAAATCTCACGATTTGGTCAACCAACTACTTTTGAATGTTTTAAGATCTGTACTTAATAGAAAAGTGCATGGTTAAGAAATAACGTGACATTTAGTGATCAATACGATAATTTTGTGCTATTTCAATTCTCACAGCTTGCTTACAATACCGTGGAATAACGCTAAGGATAACAGAAGTTTTAGACGATGATCCAGACGATGAACGAACGTAACCATTAACGTTACAGGCAATTGACGTCCATGTAAGCATCGAATCGTATGAGTATCAGCTGAAGCGCACAAAGTACTGTGGATGGCTCGAGGCACTGTTACCCACGCTCCTTGAATAACGAATCGCTATAGATATGAAATGGCTCGAATTCCTAGTGAGTACATTGTTTGTAGGAGTGCATTTAATAAAACACACGTAGAAAATAAGGTAATAGTTGGTTGATTCAGCATGAAAATCATATGGTATTGTCATTCGATGAACTAATTTCCAAGTGAACTTGTTGTTTTCTGACTGCTCGCAGCTGCTCACAGTGTATCGTTCTGTAATGAGCAAAAAGCCGTAGGAAATTTTGAATTTTCTAAATATTCGTATAGTTCAGTAGCATTAAATGATAAAATACAAGAGAACTAGTGAATATTCTCTTGGAACGTTCTCTCTCTCTCTCTCTCTTTGTAATTGTATAAAGTGAATTTCCTCGATTGAGTTCATAAATTCTCCACAATACATCTTGATGATTGGCAATTACGAAACAAACATTCTTTATCAAATTCTATGCAGTGCTCGCGTGGTTCAGTTGATGAGATCGAACTAGTGATTATGTTTACACAGTAACAACACGTCTAACCGTTACGTCATGCTCCATCATATTGACATCTATTGAAAATCGGCGTATGAGGTAGTAATCTTTCAGATAAACGTGGATCATACCTTATCCCAGTGATTTGAGCACGGTTGAATTGTTTTTATTCCAGAAAAATGGGCGTAGATCACAAATTAAATGTATGTATACTATCCCAATCAATAATTAATTGCCTCCGATTGGAATTGGATTATTTCTGCTTTCAAATCACATTTTTATTTAGAAGTTAGCAGATCTCAAATCGTATTGGTGATATTATAAAGTGATATGAAAAAAAAAACAAAGAAAAAATATTCAATAGCAAAAGTTGCGCAGATTTTTGCCTCGTCACTAGCGGACGCAATATAGCTGAGACTCTTGGAAGCGATTAGAGTGATATCAAAGTTTATTGTAACTGATTTCATTTAGCAATACCATCCTGTACGGATTAAGGCACTTATGAGGAACTGATATTACTGTGATGAACGAGGTTTAACATTAACACAAAATAAAAAAAGAAACATTCCTAGACGTATAGTTCGACATTGCTAGAATATTTGAATAATTCCTCATCAATGATCATAACTAATAACAACTTGGTCCTACTAGTCGTGTTTATTCCGTCGGCTGATCGTTTAGCGTAAGTGGAGGACGTGAGTATAAAAGAAAATCGACTAGGAAAGAAAAGAAAACGCTTAAGTGAGCAGATACGATTTATTCGATCCGAGTTCGAGTTCAGCTAAGTTCAAGTAAGTACTGCTAGCGAAGTACGGCTGTAGTTACTAAGCTGAATACGGATGACGTTGAAAAGATGAATAGCAGTAGAAGTTAATGTAGAACACATTGCGATTTTTCGTTTTATTACATCGGAGTCACTATGGTAATGAAATAAATATGATGGATTATTCGTTGTAAAAATTTATAATTTCATAAAATAACAGCTGAAATAAACAAATGTTACGAAGATAATTTGAAAGCTTAAAACTATATCTAACGTGTATAATACATTTGAACACAAAATAATCATATTTATTCATATGTATAGATGTATTTAATATACATATGTATAATTTTTATTAGTTATTTTTCAAAAAAATGAGGTTATGAGGGGCAGTGTGATCGTATTGTGATCATCGTTATCAGCGAACTCATTACAATAATGTAGTCAAAATATTAAAGCTTTATGAAAATTGTTTTCAGTAATGATTCAAAAATGACGATCAATACTTATGAGGAAGTTGAAAAAAAGAACTCGTGTAACCTCTTTGAAGTGAAAAATGAGAGGCTCGTCGATGAACGCGAATAACAAACATCATTTTTATTTCTACTTACGCATTATTGATTTTCATTTCTATTTCTATTGTTATTGTTATTGAGTTATAAAATAATATTACAATTAGTATTGTATTTTTATGATAGAACGAGTTCATCTCCGTTCAAATGCAACAATATACGGCAATGCTGTTAGGAAATTCATCTGGTTCATCGGATGATATTGAGATGAGTCAATCATAATCTTTGATCAATAAGAGGTTAATTCACATGCAATTATAATTAGATTAAGTTCAAGCTTAATAATATAGTTATAAAATGACTTCAAGTATAGAAAAATCCAATGACAAACTAAAGTTATAATGATGAGTTATTGATTACGAATTATTGTAACGTTTTTCCTCAAGTGAAAATCAGCTCTGCTTTTTTAGGTGGGAGGAGGTGAGCTTAACTTAATAATTCATTATTGTTCTTCTAAGAGGAAGACCATAAGCCGATGTTGAATATGCTTCACTCACCAGACCAAAAAGAATACATTTTTAATTGAGTACTTCGATAAATCGTGTGTAGACGACGACGTAGTACATTTTCCTCTCTAGCAGATAGTTGATGTTTTGCTATGGGCAAAAAATTTCCGCTCAATGTCTGTTGCGGATATCCGCTCTTACCGCCTTCCATACCGCTCGGTTCGCTAACCTTTGTTCTATCCGTGTCTCTTCATTGAAATAATGCAGAATTCTTTATTCAGATGTTCATTTCATTTCAATAAGAACAACAATGTGTTTACGTCTTGAAGAAATCGATCGATATTGACTTTAGAATGTTTGTGGAAGAATATGCATATGTTGATTTCTTTTCTGTTTATAATCACGTTAAGAGTTCGACTCATAAAATATGTTAGCATTGAGAACATAAAACAATTTGAGTTCTCGCAATCAATAAGGTAAACAGTGACAAATAAAAAATGATACTACGAAAAGCTATGAAGAAGTACGACGTTCTAATTACTTTTATTTTGTTTATGCAAAAGGTATAAAGGAAAAAAATACAAGAACCTCAAGCATATTATGTTGACTCAAGAGCGAGTATAGAACACTTCTTCAAATGTTGAGGCTTTTTTCTTCCTCTTATATTCATTTTGAGTTCATAAAATTGAAGCAGTTTTGAATGAAATATGTGCTCGTTGAAGAGAAACTTTCAAATTTTGGTTTTTTTTTTCATTAGACGATTTCAACAAACTGGAGGTTGATGAGTTTCGAATCAAAAACGCCCTGAACATCGAGGAAAATCGCTAAGATTCTTACCGCTTAGGAAAAATTTCAAAATACACCTTAAACTACCGATAAAAACGGTAGTTTTTTTAATCACTATTAGCAGAAAATGAAAAATGAGTGTGGAAATACATTTGCTTCAATTTTTGAACAAAGTGATTCGTACAGCTCTACTTACACTGGTAGAGAGCTAGCGAATTCAAATTTAGGGACGATTCAAAAATTTCTAACAATAGTGGAATTCGGATGAGACCTCTATAAGTCCTATGATTAACTCAACATCATAATGGATTAGCAGAGGGTGTGCAGCGTCTAGGTAGTGGTGCCATAATGGTGTGCTGGCCCGAATCAGGCTCGTTACCGCATCGTAGTTCTACCAAGCCCGCCATACCTCCGACGTCGATGAATCGATGCCACTTGAATTCGTGTTAAACGAACAGCACTGACTTGATGACGGCTGATCAACTCGTACTCAAATGGTTATGTAGAACAGACTGCCATTCAAACACCTCAGCGATATCACGTTGAACATATCACGTTGCGTGGGCGCATTCATCCCCAAGGGATTGATCATCACCAAAGTTTATCTGATCTATTTGCTCCAAACATAGCTTTTCTTGTCGATCAGTATTTGAACGCTTTTTCATTACAATAAAATTCATTCAGTATCGAAAAGTGTGAGAGTAAATATGCAAATTTAATGTGCTCGAAAAATAAGTGAAATTTAGAACTTTAGACTTTCTACTACTGCAGCATCAGAGGTCGCTGTCGTCAACAATAGTATGATTTCATTTCGATATTCTTCGTGTCGATTTGAATGATTGTTTACCTCTTGAATATCAAAAAACATCTGCACCATAAACAAATAGAATAGAAACGACGTTGTGACAATGACATTGAAGTACCACTTAACCAAAGAGGACCTTGAACAGCTCAACTCAATAGTCCTCAGGCGTTGCTCTTTATATTGTCGACGTGTAGCACAGAAAAATCATAAGCAGACTTTGAATGAAATCAGTTAGATACAAATAAATGGTTAGTTTTTGCAAAAATTGTATGCCTATGAAATATTGTTCGTTGTAAAAATACTACGATCATTCACAAAAGAGAATTTTTAACATAAGCATAAGCTTTTACTATAATCGAATGGAGGGAGCATCACTTGTGGGAAAAAAACATCAGAAAGATTCAGGTCTTGAAAAAAAAACACCTGATGTTGAACTTCGGTGAAAAACTGTTAAGTTTGCATCTGATGACGAGGTATTATTATGATACGTATAGGATAACATGTAGAACAAGTAGCACAGCGGTAGGAAGTACGGTTGAGGCACAGGTTTGAATTAATGAGCGTCCGCTTCTAGAGCTATCGCGCATGCCATCCATTAGGAATGTGTGTATTTGGGCTAGGAATTTCGGAACACAACGAGCAGCAACTCAACAGAGGTCGCTAGCTTTAAGTCATTGCATGAAGCAGATTCACATTCAATCATCCCTCCAGAGTTACTTATCAAACGTAAGAATCTGGACCGATTGATCGACGTTAACGCTTATCTTACCTTACAGAATTATATTTTACAAATACACAATAATCGTTGAAAAGATGAATATTTCGAAAGAAAGAAAGTGTGTATGAATACAGACGACATGATTGATGATGATCTACGGCAGCATTTCTTTCATCAAAACAAACAAAGAACTCAGTACAGTGATCTATTTGTTTACAAACAATCCTCTGATTTCATATTGGCTTTAGAAGTCCTATATGTGTTTGATCGACAATCATTTTTTATCAGTACAATATCTATGCAATTTTATCTAGTGGAGATTTTCTTCATGTATAGCTTTTCGATTATTTCTCAAGTCTGATGATGTCATGTATTTGAATTACTGAAAACTGAAGGAAGAAAAGAAAAAACAAACATAAAATCAATGAAAACTTTTAAAAATGAAGAGATCATAGAAGTGTTTGAGGTAGATGAGTTTCTCTATTGAGCCACGTTTTAGAGAGGAAAAATACTGAAAACAAACTTTTTTTTCAGTCGAAGTCTCGGGAAAAGAACCCGAACACTTTTCGAAATAGCCGCTTATGAAAGTGACAGTGTTTTTCTTTTTTAAATAAATGTCGATTGAAAATTGTTTGTTTTTTTCAGTACTAACAGTTTCATCTTTGAAGATTATAAGGTGACGAAGAATCATAAATCAGCATAAATTAAAGCTTGCATGTTATGCAGGAGGAAAAAAAAAGCCCTCAATCTGACATCAAGCTGAAATGAAACGACGATCACCATTAATGAATAATTGATGGATGTTGTCTATTAGTTAGTTGACTTTAACTTATCGAATTTTTAAACTCTTACGGAATCCTCACCTGTTTATAGCTTAGAGTTTCATTATTTTTCTTTTACGAAACATTATTCATAGATTTAATATCGTGAACACCTTCACAGACCTCATTTATCCTCATCGTATCAATTATTATTAAATAAAACATATGGATTTTTGAATTTAAATCGCTATCTACAGATGAAGCTGAATCCTCTTAACAATTTGAGGCACAATAAGATAATGATATACGAGGAATAACTATAAAAAAACTCTAACAACTTATCATGAAACTCTGATTCTTTAACGATTCTGATTGTTAACACACAATTATCACAAAGCATTTATTCTAATTTGATAGTTTTTCATCATGAAAAACATTTCGAAAATTGTTTGAAACAAGAGGAAAAAAAAAGTTGAGGGTTGAGGGAACTGAGTGATGGATGAAGCTTGGCAATTTTGTTCAGGTTTGAGGTTGAGGGAACTAACTGATAGATGGAGCTTGGCAATTTTGGAAAAGCATTCCAAGTTCTAGTCAATATTTTTTCGCCATCATAAATCTTATCACTCATATCACTCACTCATTTGCTAATGTTAAGAGCTTTATTTAAAGCATTTCTATTGATTCGCGGATTTAAGCCTGGTTATATAAAGCAATATTAGAAATATTTATTAGATTTTTCCAGCTTATATAACGTATAGAAAACTTACAAGGAAAATTTTATTATGAACACTTTTTTTTTATGCGAAAAGAAAAAACTTAATTACATCGTACGGCTTGTTGTCGTATTCATTGATAGCAAAGAAAAAAAAATGAGTATTTTAAAATAAGTAATTTTTATTCAAAGCATAATGAAAAACAAAATAATTATCGTGCACGAATGAGAGAGAGTGACACGAGGGAAAACCCTCCGTTGTTGACTTTAATAAAAATTAATACCTTGATAAAATCAATAAATCGTAGTATTCCTATTGAAAATTCTTAATAATATTCTTCTTTACTAGATAATTTAAATGAATGCAGCTTCTGCTCAAATAGTGTGTTAGAAATTGTAAATAATATAGGATATCTAACTGTTTTAAGGGTGCTGTTTTCGTCTACCTCCTCATTCTCTTTCCTCATAATGATTCTTAAGGAAATACACTACCACTAGGACAACTGATGATAATTCTAAAGTGATTTGAAGAAGATGCTTGAAAATCGCAGACGACCAACGGCCGAGAAGAGCGTAAGTATTGGAGGTGGGCGGACTCGAGCAAGCAAAATAACTTTCGAATAAACTAAATGCTGAATGAAAACCTGATCGATTAATTTTAGAAATCCGTGAGTACTTGAAAAAAAAAATTGTTTGCCTTGAGCATTTATCGCTAAGTGACAAAATTTAAATTGTATCTTTCAGTGCGAATACTGCATCTGGCTTTCATATGAGATTGTTACAAAGAGTGATTGTAGTTCCCAGACCGAGGAATTCTAATCCGTATCACTACCCTCAAACACATTTTCATTAGTCAAGATAGTAATGTTTACAATCAATACATATTTGACAGCTGACATTTGGTTTGTTTACTCATTTAGTACAAAAATCAGTACTTCGGAATTCGAAAAACTCTGTGTGACAGCAATTGTTGGTGTTGAAGCAATTCCATAGCAGAAGTATCCAAGGTGCTCAAGAAGATGGTTTTCAGGAATCGCAAGGCACAGCAAATATAGAGGATTAAGCAGAATTCTGTAGCTGAATTCGTTCAATCTCCAATGCGTTGGTTGTGGGACGTGTTGTCGTACGTTGGCGTCGTGAAGTGAGCATTCTCTGTTGACCTACTGCGGTCCAAACGGTATTGCTGTAGTGGATTGCACTTTCAGCGAAGTAAAAGTACCAGAGAGTGACCTTGAGTTTTTTGTACGATTTTTGCTTATCCTCAGTTCGACCACGGAGTTCTTCGTCGTTGATGCTCGTATGACATCTACTTTTCGCCGCACGTCGCAATCCGATGGAGAAATAGTTACTACTGTGATTGGACACTGATGTAAACTTTTCAGTTGAGTTTAATTAATAGGCAGATAAGGTTTATGCTTGTTTGCCTCATATTAACAGCTTATAATAAAATGAAGCTTAATAAAAACTTTATTATTTCCTTTGTTTAAAATTTTTGTAGCGTAAACTATAAATGGAGACAGTTTTTTCTTGAAAATGTATTAAAGTGTTTTCAAAACAGGTGACATAATTTGTGCGATTACAAAAAACCCATAGATGTAAAAAGTTTGACATAATCGATTTCGACAAGCTGAATAGTGATCGTGAGCTTTTGCCTTTTTCATGCAGTACTATGTGAAGAAGGCGCAGTGACGCTGTGGTGGAGGTGCCACGGTGGTACGCTGAACCGAATCATTTCGAGGCTGCCCCAGACCTACCAAGTCTGCCATCCCTATGAAGTCGCATGATTGGTACTAGAGAGATCTGGATAAGATAAAAGCACCAATTTGGTGATTAGTGGTCAACTCAAGTCACTGTACAGATCAGGCACGCATTCAACCACCTCCACGACATCACGTTGAACACGAATGCGTAAATGCATTCGGCTTCAAGGGATTGATCAATGCTAGAAAAGGCAGAATGTAATCTAAAACTTGTTCTAAAAAATTCTGAATCAGAAACAATCAGTACCAACGGGTTTTTCGAGAAGAAAATATGAAATATGTGATAACGTTTTACTATCATTCTCTATTCAATTTATATTAGATGTTTTGTTTACAAAATCGAGAATTGGTTACAATGCTATGGATATAGCGTTTGCATAAATAAGTTCTCAATTCATATCCAATACGACAATACGAAAATCCGCTACATTCAAAATCATCAGTACTGAAAATGCGACTAGTACTACAATGAGAATATTTTCCTATAACGAATAATTTCCAACTGATTATACAAGATATAAGCACACACAGAATAAAAATACGCGTTGTCCAGTTTGTTTCACAGAATTTTCAGCTTGTACTGTCATTTTTCTCCATCAGCTCCTCGTCATCGACGTTGGGTCAAGGTCAAGCGTGACGGTGAACTTCGTTTCGCGACAACGTTGTCGATCGCCAACCGCATTGCGGAATCGATCGAATCGCCGTTGATCAATCATTCAATCGATACTTGAATGCTAATGTATCGCTTACGATGAAACAGCTAATTGGAGATCTGTTTCCGATTCTACCACTTCTTCTACTGAATGCAGAGTAAGTCAAACGGAGCTTTTTCATAGTGAATTAAATTTGCATTATTTTATTATATTATTTACCTCAATACAAATTTTTTTATATTTCGTACGCTTGGTGCTTCATACGCTTGCCTGTGTTATCAAACAGAAGTACAATTTAATATTTAGTAAAGTGAATTTAAAGTAGTATGCGAAATAGGTAAAACTCTTATGACTAAATGTTTTCGATGAGTTTTTCACTGAATCACCTCTTAGCTAATTGGCTAGGAACCTTTGGCTTTCAGTGTTGAGTGACAGTATTTAAATAATAGAAAAAGAGGATTTTAATTCAATATGCATTTGAATGGGGGCACAGTGACTCAGTGGTGGAGGTGCCGCAGTAATACGCCGGCCCGAATCAGTTTGCGGCCGCAGCCCAAGTCTACCAAGCCTGCCATTCCTCCCGGGTCGGTAAATTGGTACCAGAGAAATCTGGTAAGATAATTGGCACTGACTTGGTGAAGAGTGGTCAACTCAATTCACTGTATATACCAGGCACGCATTCAACCACCTCCACGATATTACGTTGAACATGAATACGTTGGCGCATCTCACCACAAGCGATTGATCTACGCCAACAATCATCCTATCTTATCTGATGCATTTGAATTGTACCTAGGTGTTAAGCTCCAAGCCGTGTCAATGATAACTCGGTATTTTCGTTTTCATTCATCGAACGATTTTGAGGCCTTTAAGAGGCAAAATACTTTCAAGCAATAATGTTATGTCATCTACAGTAATCCCAATCTTACACAACATTGCGATAAAGCTTTCCTAGCATGAAATATTTAAACGTGAAATCATAATTATTACAAATTATTAATAAAATTGCTTTACCAATGCATTGACCATCATTTTAATCGATTTTTTCTGACCTACCCTTATTTTACTTTGATTATGACATTTTAACTCAAACTCAAATATTCGCTTACACGAAATATCTGATCTATTTTGTTACGTGAATTGTCGACGACCAAATTGATCGCATATATCGTAGTTTCGCCTCATAGTACAATACAAAATATTAATTATACAGTAAATTTTGCCTCAAGCACATTCACACAACAAACAGCTTTTCATACTGTTTTTGTGAGAACATGTGGCGGAAACGTTCTTCGAGAGAAAATCGAACTTGAGTGAGTTCGATTAATGCAGAGAAAACTGAGTGAGTTCAATTGGAGCAAAAAAGGCAGAGTACTATTACCTTTTTAATTATATATTTTACATTTTGAAAGCAGTATCTTTATGTTATATGAATAGAAATATTTAAAATCACTTTACTGGTAAAATTGAGTTATTTCCATATGTTGATTGAGGTAGCAGGACGATATCGCATAGCATTGTGAATGAGGTAATTCACTTTTACCATAGTAATTAAAAAAAATTAACACTATTGACATTAATACTATTTACCAGTAACACTATTGTTAAAGAGATGTCAATGGTGAGAATTTCTGATTTTGAAAAAAACAAATTTGCATAGTCTCAACTGGCATGGTCGTTACAATGTAGAGAGATCTAGAAGACTTCTCCAGTAGCAGTACCCTCCGTGATCAGCCACCTATCGATCAGTTTCAAAAATCATTTGAAGCTAGGTACCATTATTTTTCATATTGAATCCAATTTCGTATAGATTGTTGCTTTATCGTAACTTGTTGCATCTGATGTAGGATGTATTCTGATGAGGATTGACGTCAACAAAAAAACTCTCACGAGAAATCTAGAATCTCCTTCCGGATTCAGAGCAAAGAGCGAAATTATATCAAGCTCCTGATATGACTGCCTCATAACAAGAAACCTATTCGCTATTATAAAGAACAACAATGAAGCCCTTTAATTTTAGCTCGCTTCTGATTCCTCCGATTTCATAACTGAGTTGAAATCTGAGGATGGATTACTTTAAGCAAGTATTTTATCTAAGTGAAAAAAAAGCACCATACAACGAGGGAGTGAACATTTTTGCTTCATTCTGGTCAATTTATGTCTCTGAAAAAAATCTGACAACGACTTTAACTTTTACTTTTCTTTACTTTTAAATCAGCTTCTGCACGTCAGTACATAGAAATACCACGTGGTAGATCACGAGGGAAAAAGCTCAGCCTTTGATGATTATGTGCAATTTGTTGCCATTTTGTCTTGGTGATAGAACTTAACAAACGCATAAAGAATTTCTATTAATTTGGCGAATGAACGAAAAAAATGAGGTTTGAAACGAATGGGGTAGACAAATAAAGAGTCTGAAAAGAAATAAACCTCAAGTAGAAGAGAAGTAGATGGAGAGGCAAAAAGGTAGAAGTAAACATGAACTTAAAAAACGAGAGAAAAAAACCGACATAGAGGTAAACATTGAGAGATAAAATCTTTCCTTCAAAGAAGAACTGTACCCGAATGTTTTTATGATGAGCATCTTAGAATTTGTGTTTGTAGTTTTTTCAAAAATAATTTTCAATTTCAGATGTCACTGTCCACATATGATGGGTATGACGAAAGAACAAAAACCGGCTGGACCTTCTCCACCAAGTTCCCTTCCTGAAGGCGATAAGGTTAGTCTGACAAAAATTTTCCTCATAGAAATCGTTACCAACAGTAGCTCGCATAAATATTGTTACAAGTTGGTTAAAAAAATGTACTTCAGTAGCAACTAAATGAGTGCGTGGAGTTTGAGAGGATCGATGAAGAAATGCTTTGAAATATATGGATATTTAGATTTCAATGAAGTAAAAATCATATAATATTTATCGACTATGGATACTTATAAGATAAGATAAGATAAGAAAAGATAATTGTTGGCGTTGATCAATCCTTTGTGGTGGGATGCGCCACCGCATTCATGTTCAACGTGATATCGTGGAGGTGGTTGAATGCGTGCCTGGCTATACAATGACTTGAGTTGACCACTCTTCACCAAGTCAGTGCCAGTTATCTTACCCAGACTCCTCTGGTACCATTTTACCGACCCCGGAGGGATGGCGGGCTTGGTAGGCCTGGGGGCGGACGCGAACTGATTCGGGCCTGCGTGTCACTGCGGCACCTCCACCACTGAGCCACTGCGCCCCCTTGGATACTTATAGGTGTAAAAAAAAATCATAGATAGATCAAACTACATAACAAAAGCTTTCGATTCAACCATAAGCGATAGTGAGTGAATTGGTTAAGGAGTGTTTTGAAAGAAGAACATAATAAGAGGGATGAATATAAGCAAATAAAGCACTAACAGTTAGCTAAAAGGATAACGGAAGTATTTGAATGCTAATTTGATCTGCGTGTTGTCTTGAACTGTTCACTCATTATAAAGTCAGTTATATCTGGTACCAAGTCATCGACCGCAAAGGGATGTAGCCTGCTTGGTAGCCCTGAACGTGGACCCCGATACTAATGAGGGTCTGCATATCACTGCGCTACCTCCTCATCCTTGTTAATATATTGTGAAAACATGAGCATTCTTGACATCAATGAGATCATAGTGTAGTAAATTGTTAGAGTAACACAGGATAGTTTATACTTAAAAGGAGCACATTTATTTGTTTATTACGAAATGAATCATTCATTTGCCCAAAATTCTACTTCGGCAAAAGCTAATCTCTGAGTTAATATGAGGATGAGGTGATCAACATAATCAAATAATCAATGCCAATATGCACAAAGTAGAAGCTTGTCTAATAAGCATGAAACGATAATTGATATATGAGTACAATAAATATCATAACTTAGAAAGTACTCATGATGGATCTATTCTATTCAAGCCAGAATGAGTGAGTACAGATAACAATCCAAGAAAAAATCACTAGATAAGATAAAAAATTTACCACAACAATGCAAACCACAACACTTTTTTTAGGGATGGGATTTCGATCCAACTGGAGCACCAGGAGCCGTTCCTAACGAACACTACATCCAAACTACATTTATTTATCGAAGCGAAAACAGTCAGTAGCCTTAGAAATGAGTTCTTCTCGGAGCTAATGAATTCGCTTAAGATACATGAATTATAATGATGAGGGATGTTTTGATATCAGTTAAGCTCAGTAGTGCTTGACCTCAATTAATCTGACCTAGTAGGAAATAATAGCCCTGTCACAGGACTTTTTGTTGGTCGAAATACGCGACACTTGTAGCACGGAACAGCACAATTCATTACTGCTGTGAAACAACAACGACAAAAACTGATTTCTATACCGCACATCTTAACAACGCTTTAAATATCAAAAAACAAAGAGGCAGTACCATTTGTCATGTGCATTCAGACTGTCCAGAACTCTTTAGACAATTGTAGTGATGTAGAATGGAGCAAATTGTAATTAGAGATTACTGTAGCAAATGAGTTACTGAGGTAGATTAGTCCGTTTAACGTCTATCTAAGTGATCACCATCTATTTTATGAAATTCTAGAAGCTCAAAAAGACTTCGCAATTCTTGTGTTGTCAAAGCTTCGTGAGATCCGCGAACGGTTACGACAGCAGGCGCGAGTAACTGTTGACAATGAGGCCGTGAGTATTGTGTACTTGGACAACTTGAAAATTCTATAAAAGGTAGATCACAAAAAATGTCTTACGGTCAGATCTCATGTGTGGAGGACTCGGAGCATTATCGTTGTGCCGATTTTCAACAAGACGGCGTCTATCACTACTTGATCGTGGAAGATTCGTGAGTTAAAACTTGCGGATATAAATTTGTCCAAAAAAAACTATCCTGATTATTGATTAGTTCTTAGGATCTCCACAAAGATTTTTTGTTCTCAAGTAAAAAATTGGTCCTGCACCACTTTATAATTCACTATTACGATAGTTTCTTGATCTATCATAGAACCATTATAGCCCCGTTTTAAATTTTGTTATTTTTTGAAGATTTTTCGGATATAGTAATTAGAAAATTTTTGTAGGCCTCTAATCTGCTATCTATTTTACCAATTATTTCAAAATTCTTTCTTACACCAACAAATTGTATTCAAAAAACGTACGCCCTAATTTTGTTGTAGATACATTAATTTTGATTGATGAAGCAAGTCAGACTTCTAAGTACTACCTCGGTACAGTGCACCTCATTTAGACTTGTACTTGCTACTTATTTTTTTTTCTCACTTTCGACAAGTTCACATGGTGGACATCGAGGTTAAAAAGTCAGCATGCGACGTACTGGTACGATTTTCTGAGCAGCAGTGCTACGACATTGATAATAGGGCTATACTACAAAAAAGCCGATGTTTTTTCAAATAGTCACTTCATTGAAGGTGAATTTCATCTGTTTGGTTAGTCCATCCGACACAAACCTCTGATACTCAACTGTTGCTGGCCTTTCTGGCGACTATAATATCTACATGGCAGTACCTACAAAACACCGCTGGTGACAACCACGACAAGGACGACAATTTTGATGACATATTGCTAGACTAACACTTGTCATACACCAAATGCAGACAGCCATGAAAGCAATCGTTATCTCAAACCACTGCTCCAGGCAAATTTCTTTCTTTGACGATCCCCTTCTTAATAAAGACCACCAGTGAAGAATGGGTAAGAATAAGCGATTGTATCTCTTTGGGCGTAGCGCCACATGTTTGCTTTTTCTATAATATTGTGATGTTTGAATGCAATTAGTCAATGGTTTCGCTTCGGATGATAGTCTTCCATCAATTCAGCGCTGCTTATTCTCGCGGATCATTCTAGTATCAATTCAAAGATTGCTGAGGGATAAGAGTATTGATTCACCTAACGGCGAACTCTAACCTGAGTATACCGATTCAAACAAGTGTATCAGCGTAACCTTTCCTACCACTGCGCTATACAACACCGTTGTGTAATGTTTATACCCGGAAATTTGGATGATCTGTCTTTATTGGTAGTGCAGGTAAGCTAAGATGAGATAAGATTAGACGTTGATCAACTCCTGCTGCCAGATGCGACTATGTATGCAACAAATATAGAAGTTTTTGAAATGTTTGATGCTGCCAAAAAGTCTTAATCGAGCTGTGAAATGAAATCATATGAATAAATGAAAGCAGTGGTGTAATCAGTCTTCTTGAGCCATTCTTTGTCTAGTTGTTATAGTGAGGGTTTAATTGGACTGGTTTATACAATGACTTCAAAAACCAGTCTGTTGTCTAGTCAGTGCTGTATACGCTCCGAGATTATTCCGGTACCAACTCACCGATCCCTGATGAATAAAAGACTTGGTTGGCCAGGACCGAATTCGAACCCACGTTCCAATGTAGCCGCTCTACCACTTGTGCTACGCCACACCAATTGTCATTAGTAGCTAAAAATGCTAAGCAAATCTGCCTATCAGTACTTCTAGACTAAACATATGGTGACATTAACTTGTATTTCATTGCTTTGTTTTTAGATAAGATAATTGTTGGCGTTGATCAATCCCTTGCGGCGGGATGCGCCAACGCATTCGTGTTCAATGTGATATCATGGAGGTAGTTGAATTTAAACAGTGACTTCAGTTGACCACTCTTCACCAAGTCAGTGCCAGTTATCTTACCCAGACTTCTCTGGTACCAATTTACCGACCCCAGAGGGATGGCGGGCTTGGTAGGCCTGACGGGCGGCCGCGAACTGATTGGGCCGGCGTGACACTGCGGCACCTCCACCACTGAGCCACTGCGCCCCTTTGTATTTAAGTAATATTAAAATAGCCTTCCTAATATAAGAAGACCATTAACTAGTGTGTATTAAAGTGTGCAATTTTGCGCTCAACAGATTGTATTGGCCGTAAACAATACTGCGTTAAAGCATGAATATCACTGTACTCACTCCTCACCTCCTTTTCACTGCTTCCAACAACTGCGCTACGCGTTCCGAACTTTATAGAAAAATGCAACTACAAGTTGTGCGTACTTTCCTCGTAAACCTATTAAGTGAGGAGTCATAAGATGTTTCAAATAAATGAAAAAAGTGAAGAACCAAAAATAAATAGCCAGTCTATAAATAATATTTTAATATATTTAGATCAAATGGTGCAGCTGTTTACTCCTTGGAGCAGCATTTGAATGAAAAAAGCGTAGGAGCGACCGAAATGGCAATATTAGAGTAGGGAAAAACACTACTCAATGATATATTTGAAAATAAAATTATTGTTCCTTAAATTTAGTGCACTTTCACGTCATTCACCTCAATCGCTGGTCATTTATGCATCTGAAGAAGCCGAACATGAAGTCGGTTTTGTACGGAAACTATCAGCTCAAGAACTAAAAGTGGTAGCACCTAAACCAGTTCAATTTGTCGCAGAGAGATTCAGTTATACCGAACTCAACCTGATAGATACGGATTTGTTGGAGTTAAGGTATAGTATGCACAGTAACAGCCTACGTATATAATAAAATAAGATAAGCTTTGGCGTTGATCAATCCCTTGTGGAGGGATGCGGTTATGCATTTGTGTTCAAGGTGATATTGTGGGGGTGGATGAATGCGAGCCGGGTCTATACAATAACTTGAGTTGACCACTCCTAATCAAGTCAGTGTTAGTTATCTCATCCAGATTTCTTTCGTACTAATTTACCGAACCCAGAGTGATGGTGGGCTTGGTTGTCCTGAGAACGGCCGCGAACTGACTTGAGCCGGTGTGTCGCCGTGGCACCTCTACCACTGTGCCATTGCGCCCCCCTTCTCAAAGTACAGCTCATATTCTATTAATGCTTCCTTTTGCCCATTTCTAAGGAAAAAAGCTTTGTGTTTTTTGTTTCTTTCCCACTTAATCAGAATAAAGATCAATTTTTCCCTTTACAATCCAAAATTAAGTGACGGATTATTTCTGAATGTTACGTCATGACAACACAATACCCTCATAAACATGACATTGAATTATACGAGATCTTCTAAGCACAATAAATATTGGAATTAACATGTAATTCAGATGCAGCTTTATGAAGTCTTATTGAGATCAGATTTTGACATAGGTTTGATCTGACATTTCAGAAGTGGCGACGGGTTGACTGTGATCGATCATCGACTTTCTGTTTTCAACTCCCAAGATGAATTCGATGCCGCTTTGAAAGGCAATAAATACGTGTTCGTATTATTTTGGAGTCATGGTTGGTGTAATTTTCCGTTGTGAGTTCTCCACCATATTCTGGATTATTCACGAATTCGATTCAACTCATTCGTTTTAGTTCACACTGTTAGTCTACACACATTCAATCTGTGGGCGAGAACGTCGAAAATATCAAAATTTGGAAAAGGTTCGAAATTTTTTTCTTTATAAGAGCAATAGAATAATCAAATACAAGAAAAAAAGAAGTATTTTGAGTTAGAACTCCGCTTAAAAGAAGATTCAAGTCAATGAAGAATAATTATTCATTTTTTTCTTGATATGATCAAACAAAATGATATAAACTTTGCTATTTTCGTACGTTTTGGAAAATTCAACGTAACGTACCATCTATAACAAAATTTTTGAATATTTCGCTTGCAATGTTCCATTTATAAAAACAGAACTCAGCAGAAATCTAGCCTCATAACAAATATCACCTCGTTTACCATCAACACGACATACCCTTTTACTGAGAAACATTATAAGCTGAGTTCTGACGTTTGAAGGTGATTGAAAGCGAATCTGGTTCATGAAATGAATTGAGTTCAACACTCTGCACCGTTTCAGTATTATGTTTATCTTGTCAGATTTCTCTGGTGCTAATTTACCAACTGCAAACAGATGGCTAGCTTGATAGACCTTAGAATGAGGGCGTCGAACCTGGTTTGTGTCTGTGTGTCACTATGGAAATTCCACCACTGCACCACACGCGCCATGTTAGATCCATTAAAAATTCGAATAGAGTTTATTTCATGAATAAAAGAAAGCACAATCGATACATCAGCATAGTATTCTGTCTACGTGTTCCGTTGAACGAGATCTATTCCTTGAAATTTCAACAAAACGATATCAAAACGCCGATAACTTGTCATTAACTTGTCGTCAACGGCTGGAAGAAGAATGATCTTCGAACTATGTGATTATTCAAAGTTGATTCTTCTTACAGATGTACTGCTTTGTCACGTCGAATGTCACAATCATGCCGATTTTTGCAATGGTCTTTCAAAAAACGACTTCCATACCGTTGTTGCATATCGGTATGGTTTTAAACACATACAATAATGCCGATATAAGTTAAATCTTCAAGTATAAAACTAAAATAAACACAAAGAATAAAAGCTTAGAAACGTCATTACCATAATATAGTAGTATTTAAAATGATACGTAAGCTTTAACATATAGCATAATTATAAAGAATATGAAATAATTGAGTAGAAAAACTCAAAGACATAGAGTTAAACATGTCTGGAAATGAGTCTATTAAGTGATGGTCAAAATATCGGATCTACTTATCATCTTCAAGATGAACGATATTACCTGCAGTGGATGCAATTGTAAGTCTAAATTATTGATTGAAACAGCTTTTTCCTCGTTTTCTATCTGTCCGATATTGTTACGATCAATAATCATCGTTTTCAAAATAAATATTGACAAGAACGATGTAATATCTCAAAGCAAAAGTACTTACTCATCCTCAGGGTTGAATGGATTTTAAAAAGATACGAAATCTCACTTGAACAACAGTTGGCAAACGTACAAGTATGCAAATGAAATAGAATTAAGCTCCCCCTACTTTTGGTTTGCATTAAACGTACGATAAACACTTTTTATACATCATATTTCTTTATTTTACAGAATGATTTCCGGCCCGTATGTAGAATTGAAAACTGAAGAAACGATAAAGAACGCGAAAAAAGGTACCTGTATGTTTAGCAATAATTTTATTCCTCAATAATTTTAAGAATATTTCAAGTAATATAATTGATTCTTTTCAAGTTTAAGCTTTAAAAAAATCTATTGCACTAATTGTGATAACATAATACTCATCATATTCGCTATTGAATTCCATCGTGTAATTCTCGTCCGAATATGAAGAAAAAAATTTTGAGGGCTGTTGTTTGACTCAACTCCGCATCCTGTGGTCATTGGAACATTTCCAGATAAGGAATGTTTACAGTTCCAGCATTTCTCCATCGTATCTGATCGGCTTTACGGACGATATCACATTGCTATCATCATTAAGCCGAGGTGATTGCCACTTTTTCTTTAAACTAATCTCTTAGGAAAACATGCAAATTCTCATAAATCAATATTCTGACGGAGAATCGTCGAGCTTCATTCGTTCATATCGCTTCATTTGAAATACAATCACATATATCTCGTAGAAGATTCATGATCTCTGCTGCTTTAAGTATGATTTTTTGAAGAGAATAAACAAAATGAAAATCTTGGTGCATTACCGGGATGATAGACGACTGCAGAATCCTCATTTCTCCTATAAACACATTTATGTTATCTCAACAAAATTCTTACGAACTATAATAATATGTAGCGAATAAAATACGGATGCGTAATGGCATGTAATTAGAGTTTACAACACGAGCGTTTATACTGTGAATATAACAGATGATGTTTGTAATAGTGGATGAATACATGATTTTTGGCTTTCACGGAGCTCGTGAATTTTTCAGAGCAAACGCGACAGTGTCAGCATATCGCCCTAATGAGAAAAAAAGACGTCGAGATTATGAAGGCAAATTTGATCCGGCATCTCTCATGGCATTCATATCGGTTGCTACTTTTCCAAGCGTGGTAAGATGTGTAACTTACTAGCTCAGATGTTTTTTTTTTCAACAGTTTTGTTGTTTTTATTTGTTGGACTCGAGAAAACAAAGATTTTAAATCCGCTAGAGAATTTATTGCTTCACGTAACTTTAAAAATAAAGCAAAAGATGTTGCGATCCAATCCTTTTCAGATCGATATTTCGTTAGGATTCACGACTAATTTGTTGTTTCGTCAACCTCGTCTCGTCGCTATTCTCGTCGCTGGTCCAACCTTCGATAACACATCTTACGCTAATTTGGCTGCAAGAACAGAAGTGCGAAAATCAGTTATTTTCACACAAATGAATAGGTGAGAACACGATTTATCTCGGTGTTACTGAAATTGGCTTCTGACTGATCAGTTGACTTTTTTTTTCGATTTTGTTGCACGTTTGTAAAGTAGAAGAAGACTACGTGGTGAACATTATGTTACCCAACCGAGTCATGAAGGACAGACTTCCTAAGCGATGTTTCATAGTGAACCAAGTACTGGGATTATGACATAGCGTGACAACACCATAAATTAAATGATCAGGACCATTAGCAAATTGTCAATATCAAGATGCAACTTACATATGCATTAGTGATTTTAAATTTGGTTACTTAATTCATTTGACGTTACTGTTTTCATTATCGAACACCACAGATTAATGTGTTTTTAAATATGTCTGTTGCTCATCCCATTAAGCTTATCGCAACTTTTAGAAATCACGATGCGGTTGGGGAAGTATTGAAAACGCTTGGCCTGCCAATGCAAGATGAGCCTCAAGTACTTCTTCTTGATAAAGTACGTGTTGCATACAGTATAAGCATGTATGTCGAACAAGAATTGAACATGTTCATTATTTCAGTTACGAGTCTACCACTTTGTTCTAAACACATCTTCCACTGCTGATGAGATATGGAGTTGGATTCAAACAAGCACTGATACACCGGCAGGTAACAGATAAATAGGAGATATATGTTAGGATGTGTGTTTCAGATACCGTTATTTATAAACATTGACGTCAATCTATACCTGTTAAATACACTGCACATTCAACTACATCGTCATAGTAATTGAATCCCGTCTGTAATAACTGGCCAATTTATATTTAATCATCAGTGTTTATCGTCTGAAACTATTGTGATTTTCATTGTGATTTGTCTATGTGCGAACTCGAATCTAGGACCTGTATAACACTGCGGCACCTCTTACCACTGCACCACGCGGTACATGTTTTGTCGCTTAAATCAAAAAGCTTTCAGAACAAACATAATTTCCTCACCTTTAATTTAAGTGATTTCGGCACTTGCGTATTGGTAAAAGCTTGTTCTGATATCTTAGTGAAGAAAACAATGAAAAAAAAGCCTGATATTTACGAAAGCCAATACATTTACTTGATGCTTTAATGCCATTTTTAAAGTACCAATCAATAGTCTTTTTATTCTCTGTAGACTTCAGGTCCCATCTAATAGTGATGAATGCGTAAAAAAAAACGTATAAGTGTAAAGCATAAAATAACGGTAACGAAAGAAATACTAGTTTTTGATAGGTCATTAGAAAAACCTCGAATTCATTCAGTGAAATTCGTTCTGATTCTACTGCCACTACCATGTTCCATTGCTTTCCAAAAATAATCAATTCACTCAACTGATAAAAGCAATATGAAATTTGTATAGGGATAGAACAAAAACACAGAATGTTCCCGACCACCCTGGTGACATATTGGCTGGTAATTCGATTGAATTAGAATACATCTGAAAAGTGTCATCCTTTTGGAAATTTTGCCAAGCGATTGACAACCTTAAGTCATAAAATGAAATCACTAAATAACGAA
>KN716164.1:379206-398456 GCA_000816705.1 Dictyocaulus viviparus
CGTTTCAAATTCTTTATGATTTATCGTGCATTCTTGAGACTTATGGGTATGAAGGATTGCGAAAGAATGAGTTCTTGATGATTATGAAACATATAATACCACTCACATTCTTACAATAGAGATTGTCAAAGCTGGTATTAGAACGCGAATGTCTGAAGTCTTTGAAATGGTAAACACTCCGACAAATTGCCTCATTTGTGATATAGAACAAAAGGCGTTAATATTGCTGGCATTTTTCTTTGCATAGTTGAGAAAAAATAATGAAAAAATAGCTAGCTCCCTTCGTCTGCGATTCTACAAATTTAAACCAATACTAGGTTGAACGAACCACAAATAACCGTATCTTTCTAATGCACGTGGCAGTTAAATAACTGTAATTTCATTTCTGTCCACATAAATTCACAACGAATTTTTTGGTGGTGAGCCAAAATTCTTTTCATTCCTTAATATTTCGAAAGTAGAAAAAATCACAATGAACGATTCCTGCGGGATTGAATTTAAAACTGTGTGATTTACATGGACAGATATCGTTAATATACTAGCATAAAGTGCATTATAAAAATTTAGCAACGAAAATTCAACTACAAAATACAGCAATTAATAATTTATGTTAAAATTACATGAGGCTAATGACATCCGAGGAAAACCTCACACATACATAGAAAATCTCATGTAGAAGGCTTTGTACGCTGAAAACAGCAAGCCTGCCCTATAAATACAATCTAGATCCCAGAGGAGTAATTACACTAAGTCATTTCTCAAGTCTTTGAATGCACAAAATATTCATATGTAATCAGAAAAAAAATGAATTAGCATAGTTGAAAATAGGAATTTGAAATCAAGATCAAGAGCATGAGTCCACTGCTTATGGGAACAAAATATATACCCACACTGGTTCATAGCCGCTGCAATACATCAGAAACAGAAAAAATAAATCTGCTTAATACCGTAAAATTAATTATTACTCAATATAAATCAAACAGAGCAGTGGCTATTCAACCATGAATACATCGAAATGAATCAGAACTAAACAACAACTGGAGAAAAATATAAAGAACCTGTACCAAGAAGTATTAACACCACGCAGTTATGAAACAAGTGCCTACGGACAAGAGGTGAAAAACGTTTTCAGAACAATTCATAGGATGATTCTCGTAAACAAAAATACTAGATGAAATAAAAGAAGAACGAAGTCTAGGAACGCGTGGATCAAAAATACTTTTACTGAATTGTTAGATGATGGCAGAATATAACCGATTTTGAAAATAGGCAGAAAAATACCGTGCAAATGAGGTAGAACAGCCAGTTTGGAGAAAAAAAAACGAATGAATGGATGCACAAGCAATTCTAATCCTTACAAAATATTATATCGAATTTCAGAATGATACTATACCACGTCTGTATTCCAGTTTCAACTGAAACATTAAGAAGTTTAACGCTAATGGAAATCGAATTACCGTGTATATTCATTTTTAATGAATGGTAAACTTCTAGCTCTACCCTATGTAGACTCTATGAAAATCATTTGCACCAAATCCAGCATTACACTTGGGACATTTCCTTTGCCTTGTGTCGTACCTAAATATATTGGAAGAGTCTAAATGAAAAAAATGAATATATAAATGAATGTCTTATTAGTCATTGATATAAAGTTATTTTGATATCTAAATCCCACCTTGTTTTCAGACACTTCATACAAAACACATGAAAGCATTTCGTTAAAATCGCATCTTTACGATTCACTTTGCAAGACGGACACGTTAGCACATCCTAGACAAAGGCACAAGTGATAATAAAATATAGAATTCAATATGAAAAAACAGAAGCGCAGAAATAAAGTCTGATACAATCAGTGGAACAATAACCAACATACTTTGAGCTCTCTAATCTCCTCCATCAGTACAGCATCAGTGCTACCTAGTTTTTCACTTTTCTTTGCCCGCTCTAAACGTTTCCTTAGAGTAGAATTTTCTTCTTCAAGTCGACGTTTACGCTGATCGATTACCTCGAGTTGGAGAGTTTTAGAAGCAACAACCTTAAATACCATACACACACAATACAATACATAACTAACCAATGAGACGAATTTAGTATTAGTAAATAATTTTAAATAGACGATCCCAATTTCATTAGCTTCGAAATGATGTTGTCTTTGTTTTTCTCACTGATAGATGATATTGTACATACCTCCTGAATATCCCTTAACTGTGCGCCAATTTTCTCACTTCTTGTTGCTAAATCAGCAGTATTTAAAGATTGTTCAGTAAGCTGTTTTCTTAAAGTCTCAATCATACGATTTTGACGCCTAAAATTAAATCATGCTTATTAAGTACTGATTGTCGTGTTAGACACAAACAACAAATGCATAGATGCTTGAAATTATAAAAAAAACCACTTAGTATAGTGTTCTCAAGCAAAAAGACTCCTTCTGAAACTTAAATACGAATATAAAGATAGTTTTGGCACGACTATCATTACAATTCACCTATCAAAAATGAATTTTATGATATAATTATAACATACACATTCTCCTTGGTTTTGACGCCAATCGTTTCTAATGCAAGCTTGAGAGCTTCGTTCTGTGACTCCTTCTCACACTGCAATGCCGCTATTTGCCTCGTCAAATTGTTTACTTGAGATTCTAAGTGAGCCTGAAAAAACAATATTTTTAAAATTATATTTATAAGAATGGAATCTTCTTAGAAACAATCCTTTAAAAAACCACACCATTTCTTCTTTAATTTTCACTTGCAGCTGCGTCGCGATAATTCGATCATTCATCATCTTAATATGCCCCTCATCGTTCTCCTTTTGCAGTGAGATAAGTTTTGCGTTTTGTTCTTGCAAATCTTCAAGTGCCTTAAAATTGTAATTTCAGTGTCAATGATATGAAATACGTCAACATGAAAATACCAAATCACTCACAGAGCCTGTGTTGTCAAGATCAAGCATTAGTGAAGCTTCGGTATCCTTCAACATTGCTACTTCTCGCTTTAATCTCTCTATTTCATTATCCTTCTGAGAAAACAACCGATTTGCATCCATCTAAGTAAAAGTGAATTGAGCAGATAATACGAGATGTAAACAATGAAGAGAGATGTGTGAAAGAAGAGAGAGATAGAGAGTATAAAGTGTTATCGAGAGAAGATTTGAAAACAAAATATATGTAAATATCAATGATAAAAAAATAGGTTGCTGCAAATGTATTGTGGCCTGTATATTGTTCAAAATTGACGCTTAATATTGTAATATATTCCTGAACAAGCATGCCATTGTTCTACACCATTCTGATGCGCACTTGGTACTCTATGTTTCGTTTCTGACAAACATTACATGAAGTTCATTTTATATTCCATTATATATCATATTTCAAAGTATGGAAAGAATTCCAGACAAAAAGCAAATCAAGAGATTTTTTCACTTGATCTGAATTTCAATCGCAAACTGATGGAGAGAACTCGTAATGTCAACAGCATATTTTAACAAAGTACTGATAACATAGGGTGCTGTTACGGTTCAAGAAATTTCGTGAAGCAGCAGAAACTTTTGATAACGAGCAAGGTAAAAGATCAATCATAGGAAAAGTTGAAAACTACTAGAATAACTGAGAGTAATAATTGAAGTTTAAAAAAAACTACATAACGTTACAGAAGAACTCTAAGTCTACTACTTCATGGTCGTTCTCAATTTGAAGCAGACTGTAACGTTTTCTGTTGACACTATCCAAAACATTATGCTCAATTCTCCACTTCAATGTGCAGTCACACTTCGCACAATCGGCGCTTCAGAAGTTGAACGAGTAGAACAGCTAGATTCATCCTTCATACTTGCTGTATCTCGCGCTCACCGATTACCACCTTTTCAAGCATATCGACAGATTTTTGGAAGAGAAATAAATAAAATTTCGCCACAAATAGAATACAGAAAATGCTTTTTAACAGTTAGTTGATTCCCATAGCACCGATTTTTAACTGCAGCAATAAAAAAATTGTTAATATTTGCTATGAAATATGCATTGATTGTAATGCTTTATTTTTTCACTAAAGACGAATAAAGATGTGCTTGAACCTAGATATAATGAATTGTATTTCACAGCTTACAACTACAATTACTTCTTCAGACTGATAGCAATTTTCATTGTAATGCATAACATTATGCCAAATTTACCAAACCAACTAACTTCGAAATACCGCATACGTTCCTTCCGCTCGATATTTCCTAGTCGTTTAATGTGATGTATTAATCTTTCATTTTCTTTTTTCAAACGACGTTCACGCACAAGTAGCTAAACAAAATATGATCTAGAAAAAATATCTAATATTGCAATAAATAGAATACCTCTGCTTTGTCTCTAACATCGGCTCCTATATCAGCATATACTTCCAGTTTTAACTTCAATTCCAAAATCTTTGCTTGTAAACTGCTGATGCTAAAAAAAAGAGAAAAAACGTATATGTAATAATTATACAATAAATAAATGACAGATTTCAAAGAATGCGGTCTTCTCCACACGTTTATCTTTAATTTTAGAGCAACTCATAAGAAATTAAATATACTGACACAAATGATTCAAAAATGTCACACTGATAAAAGCGACCCAAATATAAGTTTAATGAATAACAAGAAATACCAAAAGATAAACGGCTTAGTTCTTAAACGGAACGTACAAGAGACATTTGTCAAGTTTCACAACTACCAGTAATCATAAGTATGGTAAGTAGCAAAAACTGCATATTGGTAATATTTAGTAAGTGCTACTGTGTAAATTATATGAATTAATGCTGAATAATAGAACAAAAAGATACCTTCAAAGAAAAAAGATACGCATGATACGAAACACGAAACTAGCTAACACTATAAACCCTGCCTTATAATTACCTTTCACCGTTAACATCATCACAAACGTCGAGATCATCTCGTGACTGGTCAGGACTAGCAAGTTCATTTGAGTCTTCATCATCCATTTCAATGACAAGACAGCGCTCTAACCGCCGCCGTTCGCTATCTAGCTCTGTTTGTATCTTAAAAAAAGTCTGTACAGCAACTAGCCAAATAGCATCGGATAGAGTCTCATGTAAATGCATTGTGAACCTTATAATTTGTATTAACTCCTTCCTTCCACTTCTTCCGATATTTCGCAACATCTGAATTGAGCTGGTAATTTTGCGTTTTCAATGTTCCAAACAAAACTTTTATGTCTTGCTGTTTGGCGTCCTGTGACAAAAAAATCACCAATTTAACCATACAAATTGCGTTATTTCAATAAAGTGAAAGGACAAATGATGAACAAAATCTTCGTAACATCATCACAATTGTGTCATAGAGCGAATCGCTACATAAAAAATGGGTGACAATTCAAATGAAATAAAAGAAACATAAATTAAGAATGCAAACAAATAACTTTTGCATTATGTTGCTCAAATTGTTCCCCACTATATGTTCAAAATGCTCTTTGACTTAAATGTTTACATTGCACTTCAATGAAACTATATTATCAAAAAACATCGCTGACAACCGTGAAAACAGAATTACGTCAAAGAACAACAAATGGCTACACACTGCCGGTTCATAAAAAGGTTCTATAACTTACTTGCTTACTGTGTGCTGCAAGCGACTGTTCAAACTCCATTCTTAACATTTCTGACTCCGTTCTCATCTGAACATATTAATTATTTGAACTTTCAACATATCAAATATAAGACGAGCTTGACTTGCAACATTCCGAAAAACCGATCTTGTTACCTGGTTCAAGTCACGAGTTATTTGTTCACATAAAGAACGCATTTTTCGCATTGACTGATGCTCATCGGCCTTCAATCGTAACAATAGTTTACATTAGTTTAGCAAAAATGCCCAATAGTACAATTATATCTGACCTTCATATCCTCAACTTTTTGGAGCATTTCTTGCCTTAAAAGATCCCGTTCTTCTGTTACTGCTTCATAATCGCTTCTAAACTATTCAATATGCATGAATTACTGCTTTTATAATTCACTCAAATGTCTAACACAGAACAGAACTTGATAAGCAAAAATACAACTGTGATAAAGTAATTGAACAAGCCTGAGCCTACGGCATTCGTCGATTACGACTGAGTAAAAAGCGACTAGATTCTGGTACTCAGTACTTTGAATAATTTGAGCTGAAGAGCTATACGCCGACTGCAAAACAATACTACACACTAAGATAACCAAACGAATTTATTCTAATTTCAAACCTTTAATTCACAACCCATTCGAACAGCGTCCTCGACGAATTTCTGGATTCTCTCATTGAGCTCATGAATCTCTTGTAGTCGTTTAGCAGCCAATTCTGCATTCAGTTCGCTCTCTGCACGTAACTCGTCAAGCTTGACACAAAAGTAAGTAGATAAACTTGTGCAAAACGATCGGAAACAGAAGTTAAATCAGACACCTGCGAGTCGCTAATACCTCCACCGTTCGATAAACCGTTGAGCACTTTAGCCGCAGGACGTGTCTCGGACGAATTAAAGGAGTTATCCTACAAAGGTTTTCTCAATTAATTAGCATACAACAGTACGTAGAGTCCACCAGAACATATTTTGGTTCCAAAAACTTTGAAGATAATAGAACTGAAGATGAAGATAATAGAATTGTCTGATATAAAATATTAGTGCTCATAGGACTTGTTGATAAAGCTTACTTAACTTACGGTTGACAATGAAGTTGATTTTATAAATGGTTCAAAACGGCAAATTAACACATCTTACAGATGATCTAATGATTTTCCTATAAACGTTTAGTAGAATAGAATAACCTGCTGGCGACTGACAAAAAATTAAAATTTCTCTAAGAATAAAATTTCAATTCATAAGAAAGAAATAAGTGGCCAACCCAGTGAGCAGTTATCCAGAGAAGAAATTTCACATCAATATCTTCTATAAACATTCTATTTGCACCAACGTTCTAATCTCAATACAATGCGGAAATTGATTAAATGTTTTTTTGTAGTTCTCTAAAACTATCCAACAACCATGCAAACCTTTGCGAGGGTGTATAGCTTGTAATCAAGTTTGTTAACTTGTCGTTGCGCCTTGTCAAGATCAAATTTTGCTTCTTCAAGTTCTCTTGACAATTCTTCGTTCCTAGTGGTAAGAAGTGCTATTTGGTCTTCACATTCTTTCAGCTTAAAAAACCAATACATCTTTGTACTCTACTCGGCACAAAAAGCGTACCTTCAAACTGGATCGGGCATACTTTTCCTGTACACGGTTAGTCTCTCTTTGTAAGCGACTTGTTTCATCAGCTAGCCTTTCATTTTCAGCGATAACACCATATAAAGCTTCATCCTTGCACTCACTCGACAATGGTGATGCTAAAGCTATCAGAGTCCTCTAACATTAACGAAACCAGATTCTAGGTTCGCTGATAAACTAACCATCAAATATACTGATCATTTTCTTGCTGAATGCACGGTAGTGTTCCGATTTTCTAGCCAACTGCATCATGACTTTTTCGAACAAACGGACACTGAACAAAAATCGGAATAAGATTTTATTTTCAATTTCAACTTGTACAAACAAAACAATATAAAAATTATGAAACTTTTTGCATCACCTTTGTTGTACACGCTTGTCGTATACGTGCTCACCCTGGACTCCTTCCATTTGTACTATCTCATCCAAAAAATCTCCAGATGAAGTTTCATCACTGTTCTCCAGCAACTCTTCAACTTCATCGGAAGACGCTCCACGTAAAGCTATTAATCGCAACTGTTCATCCAGCTTGAAAAATAAGAACATTTTGCTAAATCACACGTCTTCAAACGTGCATATTAATTTTACTATAATCAGAAAATAAGACTCAAAGCGTAATTCTCAAGTGCTCAAAAACATGACTTGAACCTTAAGTCTAAGTCTTATCATACTTGAGATTTCAGTTTACTGAAAGCTTAAAGATTTCGATGTATTTCAGAGAACTGAATAATCTATCGCATCCAACCTATAAAAAACTTAAAAATCTCACTAACGTTATTCCAATGCCGATTAATTGTACAGCTGGTATTTTCATCCGTCATCTGTCGTTGTCGTAGCCGTTCTATTTCTCTTTCTTTCGTCTTCAGTTGTTTGTTTTTATGTCGAAGAGCTTCAGAAAGTTTGTAAGCTTGTACTTTCGCTTTCTTGTCATCGATATCATTCTAAATACTAATCTAGAAATTTAATAGAAATAAATACGCTTATTTAACCACAACTTGAAATAAAAATATATTTCTTCTGTTTCATGATAGCACCAAAATAGATTTCAGTGTCATCAACGACACTGTCATACTCATGTGCACAATGGTATGCCGAAAACGGCTATAGTCATAGGTGAAACGGTCATAGTATTAGACTTATTAAGATCCCACATTTAAAAGAACATAACTGGTAAAATGAAGCCACAAAATATTTAGGAAATTATGGTGATTTTTGACAAGTAAAAATCAATTGTGTGCTGAAACCGAAAGAGAAAAAGGCCTAGGGATCCTATAACGATTCATGGATAACGCTACCAAAACGTCCTGTACGTCAGGTTTAAAACTTTCATTAAAATTTTCTGTATAACTCCCTGAGTGACTGCGTACTTAACAGACTGGATATTCTAACACTCCAAAAAAAAAAAACGAGACAATAGGATTTCTTTTATCCAAAACTAAAAAACGTGTGATACGACTCACAACTCCCGTGACAGAAAGAAGACGAACGGTCTCAAAAGCGACTAGCCGACGTTTCTTTGCTGCAACCTCCTGGTCATCAACAGTCGAATGCGAATCGTCCTGATCAGAACCATCGCTGTTATCCGATAAGGACCGCTTAGACATCACCTAAAAATTATTTACAGATACAAAAAAAAACCATGCAAAGAATCAAAGCACTCACAACCTCATTTAAATTGGGCGAAGGCGAAGACACCTACAGCAATCTTAGAATAGGTATTCCTCAAATTCTAATTGTATTATCCACTTAATGTTTCAACCAAATATTTCGAATATAGTTCAACGTAGATATCCTGAATTTTTGAATTATACGAAAATTTTGAAGTATCTAAGAAAGTAAAACGTAAAAGTTATTGATGACTATAACACAATGATTGAACAAATAGTGACTTTAGCACGAATATGCCTAGACGTATTTACCCCTATAAATTTGACATTAAATCTAATTGATTTCATTCAAATAATAAGTTACAAAGAAATCAAATATAAAACTAGATATTTATGACAAACGATTACCAACAAATCTTTGAAATAATTTTTCAAAAATTCAACTGACGCTCTACATGAAGCAATGAGCTACTATTTGAACAGAAAAAAATCCATATAATTATTTCCACACGAACAAATTAAGACAACGGGAAGCATTGAGCTGAGCAGCGCTAAGAACCAGCAAAAACACAACACGCTCCGCAAGCAGCTGCGCTTCTACGGGAACTCGAGGTATTTCGTATCTTGGTAGCCTCTATATTCTTCAACGATGTGTAGACGTTGGCTTCCGCACTTTGTATGGTTTGGTGATTAATAGATGAGTGGTAGAAGGCTGTTTGTTAGCGGAATAGCGAATAATGCTTCCCATGACCTCATTCGCATGTATTTCTCTAGATTTGGATATATGTCCGAATTTACATTGCCAATCGAACGTGATACAGGTTTGCTGGAAATAATGCATTGATGATGTAACCGGAATATTTCTCAATATTTTTAGGTATGAATAGAGGATTTGCATACATCACATTTTCGGATGACATGTCAACTCAAAAGTGTTTGGAAGAACCTTCTCATAAGATTCAGAACAAGGACGTCTCAATCATAAGGTTATCCGAGGAGGTCAGTTCTGCTATGTATCCATTCATCAGTGCTACAAGAATTATAAAAAATTATTTAGAATAATTTGACAACCTTAAGTACTTTGAAGTCCAGGAAACTTTTTGTGAGTTTTCTTGGAGTAGAGAATGTGACGGAAGACTCTTTACGTCAAGCGTTTTCCGGCTTCGGAAGCATTTTGTCTATTCATTTCGCTATGGTTCGTTCAATTTCAACTATTTCATAGATTTGATTATTCATTTCACGCCAACTGACCATTCTGCTCTATGTAGAGTTTTAGGAAACGTAGATACATCATTGCATGTTTTATGCATTTCACCCAACTATATGTTCCTAAACGCCAATGTGCTCTACTGTATATACATTTACGTGCACGTATGTAAGATATACATATACATGTATATGCTTATATATTTATGCATATAAATAGGTAGGATAAGCATTGATATAATCTATTTCTGTGAGATACGCAAATGTTATGCTCATGTGTACTGCGTATTTTAATCTAGCCTATTTTGCTTTCTCGTAGTTTTTCTTGCCTTTGCCACTTGTCACTGCGGCGCCTCCACCACTGAGCCACTACGCCCTCATATATTCATATAATCAACAATACTGTTACCCTAATTATCCCTGATATGTAATATTTACTGGCAAAGGTTGGATGTTTTGGAAAAGGTCGAGATACCACATTCCAGCTGGTTTTAGTCTCTGATGCTGTTTGGAAGAAGAGATGGCGATTTAATGGAGCAATATCAGCTATAAAATTAATGTGATTACTGTAAAATGTGTTGAGTCGACTGTGGGTGAATGAGTTGCATTCTTGTTGTTTATACAGTTATTCCGTAGGCATTAACGTTGTGTACTAGTTGTCATTTTCGAAAAAAGCATGCTCTAGGGATCTTTAAGAAACTGAGAGCATAATCTTCCGCGCATGAAACTCTTGCTTTTGTTAAGCTTGGAGGTGTTTGCTGCGATAAAGCCAGTAGACGGGGTGCACGTTGTTCTCGTAATAAGTCAGAAGTTACCACCGTTGATGGCCAACTCAAGAAAGCCCTCTGTGTTGTCGTAGAAGAAGGCTTCCGCAGATGGTCACGTTTGGCGCGCGATGGTCATTCAGTGAGGTTTTCATCGGGACACTATTTTACTGCAATTCATTCCATCCGGATGGCGCTACGAATTTATTCAAATGTTTTCCAACTCTGATATTAGCATACGTATGCACTCTCAGGTTGTAGCGTCCTCTTCTGAGGTGACTCGTCACCCTATGGGTTTCGCTTGAACAGCTCGCATGACCCTAATGGAAGCGTTCTAGCTGACGGCACACTTCAATCGGCTGTACTGCCTGTCCCAAACACAGTGCTGATCTGCTTGGTTGTCTTTCTTACAATCGTTTCCAACTTATATTCGAAAAACATAACTTTGTGTAACTGCCGGTGATCCACTCGCATTTAACTGGAGATAATTGCGCCCAGTTATCCACTTTAAATAAAATTACTAAAACACTCAACATATTACAGTTTCTCTATGTAACCCAAATTGAAAAAAAAACAATATTGGGAAGGAAATAAGGACATCCAAATATGTTCCACAACTGTGAACCTGTGGATTCGTTTTTGCATGTAATTTAATTGGAAAATGTGATTTTTGAGGTGAAAGTTCTTCGTGTTCAAGCGTTACACTCACCTAGAATACATTTGAAAAGAGTAAAGTGAGTACAAACTAAAGACCGTCAAGAATTACTCGGTTGCACTTTTTCCACTGACTTTATTTAGGATGATGAAGGGCTCTCCCTTTACTATGCAATAATAAAATTCGAAGAAGAAGAAGCAGTTGATTTCTGTCTGAGAGTTAATCATTGCATCAATGGACGGTATGGATTAATTTTGAATCTTTGATATTCCTCACTATTCCTTTTTAAGGTCTATTACTATAAGAAAGGCAGTCACAAAGGAACAGTTTAAATTAGCTGAACAATCTGCTAGAGAAAAGGCTCACTTAGAAGAATACGTATGTTAACTCTAATTCTAATTTTGTCGTTTTTGTTCTGTTAAATTTTAAAATTATTTAATGTTATTCAGCAAAAGCATGGTTACGCTGGATATGGACAATCTCACATTGCTCATCCTCTTCAAGTAATAAAGATTTGTAATTTTTTTGCATACTATTCCATTGTTAACTCTATTCATTGCTACCCAACTATAATTTTAGCATTATTATGATTCTTCATACTTTTTTATCGACTATCACTCACAAAATAAACCACACGAAGAATTATACCGCCGTGAATATCAGTGCTATCAGCAACAAATAGTCGAGTACCAAAAGCAGGTAAATTTTATTTCATTTTTACTTCAGTCTGGAATTTCACCTGTCGCAATATTCGAGTTTTGAAAGCCATCTAATAAATTGGTAGTATTTTCCAGTGAATTTTTTACAAACTTATTCTATAATCTGAATAGAAATGCTCACTAAATTCGGCATGCGTGAAAATAGAGTTTCAGATTTTTGTGTTGGCTCGCTACTGTACAGAGATCTTTTTGTTATTTATAATATTGGGTTTAGATTCCTCTTTTCAATTATTACAGCGCACCAGTGAAAGCTTTTATTTAAGTTGGCTGAATATCACGAGAAATTAAAGAAATATCATGGGGAGGTGCAACAGTATCAGATGCAGCGACAGTATAGGAATGCACTGGATCAGGCTACATTTCACAATGCTTATAACTATAATTTCCCGAGCCAAGGTTTGATTTTTTTTCATTTGCATAGCATTATTCTACAAAATCATCTGATTTTCTTATCAAATTTTGTTCGTTGATTTGCATTTACCATGTATATTTCTTCTTGTTTACATAATTATGTTTAAGATAGATCTGGTTCTTCTGAAGCTCATATGAATACACATACTGATGCCCTTTCACGAATGAAGGATTATGGATATGTTGGTCAATGAAAGCAGATAGCTATTTTTAGTTTATCTCAACTCCTACTTCAATAGATATTCATTATTTGAATGATACCATCTCCTCATAAAATATCAAACTTATTTAATATCCTCTATGAATAATTGAAATACATTTTAAATACTTCATAATTTATTGTCCTTAACTTAGTAGATCATAACTGTTATAATTTTTGTGCTGTTGATATGTTGTGGAAAATATTGTGCGAAGACACAGCCATGTATGAGCTACCAGTGTGTGGGAGTGACTATTTTGATAAGGTTAGTTGTTAATATCTCACACATTTTTAACATTAAATGGTCATAGTGACTTGTTTAAGGTGGTATTGATATGGAAGTCGCAGTGCCAATCGGTCAATCGTTTTTTGTTTGGTACTGTTCTTATTGATAGCAAATCTGAAGAGCACGATTATGCTGTTCAAAAAGCTGAACAATTATGGGATATTTGTGGGTTTATTTTTAAAAGTTTCATAACATTGTTCGACTTATAAGGAGGCGTCCCGTTTTAGTTCTCACAGTTCAGGATTTCGAGGTTAGAAAGCTTGTTTTTAAGGATAGCATGTTCTCTCAAAAGTTCTACGAGATTTCATTTGTCGAGGGTGAGCTTGTAGTTTTTTTTCCTAAATTACGTTTTTGAGACTTTTTTTTAAAACTCTTTTTTCTTTCGAGATGTTTCAAATGCTGAAGTTGATTCTTCGTTTTTTTATTCTTTCCACTTTCATTCCTTGGCATTTTTTAAACTCAAAATTAAACTTTCAATGTTCTTCATTAACACGGTTGTTGTGCACTTACAGTGATATTCGGTGTGATATCTAAATGTAGAACATTGAGATTTGCCTGTTACGTAAAGATATTCATAGCCAACTCAGTATGGATAGTGTCAGAAAATCATTGCTAAACTTGTTACTATTTTTCTCGTACAACATTTAGACCCTTATTGTTGTTTAAGATCTAGGAATCTACATCTTTATAATGGTCTTGTTCTTGTTAAATCATCTGTGCCTGCTTACTTAATGTAAGCGCATTTTGGAGAAAATTAAGTCAAGTGTTCACTCCGTAGTTGAAGTTTCATTGCGTGTAGGAAATGGAACGTGCAAGATTTGGCCTTGTGCTAATCATTAATTTTACTGCTTCCAAGCTAATGCTGACTCGTAATTTGACAATTTCATCTAAACAAATTCAACGAATTGAAATGTACTAAACAACCGGATTATAAATGATGACATTGCTGCATAGTACAGTGCTTCGTTCGGCATTGCAAATTGATATGTAGTAAAACTGTTTTTTATATCTAGGTTTTTTCCTTCCTCAAAGTCAACAACGATAAATTGCTGGTTCTTTTAGATGATTTTTCTGTTGTCTTCATTCCCGTGCAATTCGGCGCAAATCTGAAGAAGTTTATACATATTCCTTTTCCTTATAAACTATGCTATGATCAACCTTCAGAGTTCAGGTGCAGTGAAAATATGTTTTTAACATGCTGTCTTATTTATTGTTACATTTCAGTTTGCGTCTACGTATTTTGGTGCCTGTTCGTGTGAATGAATCTGAAAGTCAGTGGATTATTAATAAGATGTTTCCTGCTATGATGAAATGGCTAAGATTTTTAAATCCACAAAAAGCACTGCGAAAATCAAATAGTTTAGTGCGGATTGAGGAATATATTGTGCGCTATAAAAAAATAAAAGAGAATTATGGCCGTCCGTTATTGATGGTGAAGTGTTTGTCGTTCATTGATGACATTGTCATTCCACATCCAGTTTTATATATAGTTGTTTAGAACTGGACAGAGAAAACAGATCCAAAGAAATTTGTGTATGAAGATTGCAGCATTGCGACATATTTATTGGTTGGTCCATTTTATCCAAATTTGTGGGAGAACTTTATATAAATTTTTAGGAATTGTGGAGGATACGTAATTGGAAACCTCAAAAGTTTTTGGACTTAGGATGTGGCAATGGATTACTGGTATATTTACTAAATAAGGAGGGGGTGAATTGAGTCTTTAATAGGAAATCCTATTAGTCATTCTTTTACAGACCGTGCATTTAGATATATGGTATTGGCATTGATATGCGCAAAAGAAAAATATGGTCGAATCACTTCAAGAATACTACACTAATGGAAGCAGTCGTTGATCCATCCTTGGTATTATTTATATCTAGCTTGGCGCTTTAATTTTTCTAGCCATCTACTTCAGAAGCAAAGCTCATTGTTTGATGGTGTAGATTATTTCATTGGAAATCACACTGATGAGCTAACACCCTGGATACCAATAATGGCAGCGAGGTGATGAATTGCCTCATTGTCATCATTTTTGAATCACGTGATTTAAGATTTTTTTGAACAAAATGTTTGAGGAAAAATTGTGGATTTTTCGTCTTGCCATGTTGTCCGTTCAATTTTTATGGTAGATATATGGTTCGATCAGGCGATACTGGAAGCCAATACAATTGTTTTCTGAAATTCGTGCGAGAGGTTAACAAATTTAGTTGAGATATTATTCGAGTCCCATGAATCACCAATTTTAAGACTTCTGAACGTCTAGGATTCATTGTTGAGGAGGATCGCCTAACGATTCCTAGTACAAAAAGAGTAAGTTGTTAGTTTTTTTACACTTTGAATATGCTTTCATCTGAATAATCTACAGAATTTACGCTTGGTAGTTGCATGGATCTTTTGTGGTCTTGTTTATCTAAATTATAACAGGTAACGCTTTAGCTTTGTTTTGTATGCAGCGTTCCTTCTAATGGTCTTGTTTCAAATATTGAAAATATCATTGAAGAACTTACTTGTTCTACAAACAAAGTATTCAAACCTAGAACTAGTGATGAACAGGTAATTTCAACTGCATAAAAAGTGCTTGCTAATGTTTCACAATGTCTAGATTAAGGTACGAAATCGCCTTAATGTACCTATAGATATTCGTGTAGGATTAATTAATCGCTTCTTCAATGTGCTATTAGAAAAGGACAACAAAATTAAAGAGTAAGTCTTTATCTTTTATTACACTTTCTTAGCAGCGCCCAACAAATTATTTCTACAGTGGCTGGCGCTGTGGAGGAATAGCGAAGATTGGTGAATTGGCTTCGCTTTTGAATGATGTGGAAAAAAAATTGATGAAACAGCAGTGTGGAGGACTGCAAACATTTTTGAAAAATCAGCATCAAATATTCAAAGTTAGTGTAGATGAGTTATTGTGATTTTTTCTCATTGTTACCATAGAATTCCTAACCAAATAATGTGGATCCAGGGTTAATTGCGTTTGCAAGGCGTGGTATTAAATTTATTGTAAAAGCTGAAACATGTTTCATTCATTGAAAATAGTAACTTTACTTCTTTTGTGAACCAAAACTTTGTTATTTTTTGTAACGTTAAAAATGATGACTAGGGATCCGACAAACTTTAAGAGATCATATCATGACAACTCAGACGATAATGAAGACTTTTTTGATAAAATTATGGCATTTAGAAGTGCTTCAGAGCTTCTTATCTCAACCATTGATCTACTTGTCACAGGTTTTTGTACAGTCGTCGAGAAACGACAGAAAATTTTTTTGATATCTGGTCAGTGTATGGGGCATCCAGTCTACCAGGGTTTTTTTAAACCTTACCAGTCTGCTTCAGATGGAAAACGAATATAGAATGGACGATGTAGAGTTCTACTGCAATGCTGTGCAGTCTCAAAAAAATCATTTTCTATAATTACTCTCAATTGGTCGTTGTCAACGTTTCATAATTGATCCTTTACCTGCTCATCTTCAAAATGTTGTACTTCACGATATTTCTTGAACTGCACCGTACATTTGTTAGCAGTACCTTGGTCTAGTGTGTTATTGATGTTGCGAGTTCTCTCCGTCACTTTGCTACCGAAATTGGTCGAATTAAAAGTATTTTAGTTTGATTTTTGTTCTGCACTTTTTCCATGCTGTGGAATAAATATGAGTTTAAGTAGCATTTATTTGAAACAAAATGTGAAGTGAAAACTGCGCATTAGAATGGTGTATAAAATAGCCAAATTTGTTTGAGAATATGTTACAATATAAACTGAAAAATGCGTTAATAATGTGAAATTAAAAATGCAGATGAATTCTATAATTCTTTTTTTTATTTTTCATTATTTATTATTTATTTATCATTATTTTTTTTGTTCTTTTATTTTTGTTTTCATAATAGTGGGTTTTGCTCTCGCATCAGTCTAATGATAGTTAACCTACCCATATGTTAACCCATATAGGTCACATCTGGCATGGTATCAATACGTGATTGGCGGGAAGCTGGAACGTGTAAGTTCAAAAAGTCGAAAACATGTTTACCACATTTGGTGAGGACCAAATGTTGGATGTTTGAAAATCATCCAGATGGTTGTCCTATGAAAGATAAGTGTAATTTCAAACATTAAATCTAAAGCTGTTATGGTTCGAGTTGTTATGTAATTGCATATTGTCATGTCCATTAGTTAGTTCAGCTATAACTAAGAGGTATCTTGTTCGTATGTTTTAATATTTAGCTAAATTAGGAACTCTACATCTGTTCACTCACTAGAACTGCCAATAATTGTGTTCTTTTTAATTTTTTCGGTTAACTTTTGCTGTTAAAGTTGTTGCTTCCTTTTTCAAAGTAAACGGTTTTTAATGTGTTTTACGTATAAATGTGTTCCAACCTATGATATTACATGAAGTTTATTGTTTTTATTGTCTTCATTTAACTACTTGTTGCTTTTTTAAAACTAGTTCTCTTTTTTTCGTTGTTGACATTTTTCTCAGTAGCAGTAGCTGGATTCATTATGTGGGAACCATCATTTGTCGAGAATGTCCTTTACTTAGCAGATTCATACAAGGTAAATATTTCGAAAATTTTTTTTGAAAATTTTTTCGAATCATTTGATTGATCGTAGTGAAAGAAGTGTTTCATAGATTACTCACCACAATCAATATCCTGAAGGAATAACTCATGTTTACTCATATTTTGAAAGTAGAGGTGGAAAATTTTCTGATGTGAGTTTTTTTTTCTGATCCACTGTGCTATATTTTTTATTTTCTTTGCATTCTGATTACGACGTATGCTAGAAAGAGATTTTTTTGTTAGGTCTGTTTCTTTGGTCTGCAATACATTCTTAAACGATGGCTTGTTGGCGTTGTAGTTACCCACGAAATGATTGATGAAGCTATAAAGTTTTACAAGGTATTACTGCTGTAACGGTAGTGCGGTCGCATTCTTATTCTAGTCTGGTTTCAATTACAGCATCACTTCAATATGCATGTATTCAACGAAACTGGATGGAGGCATATTGTTGAGGTATCGGTAGAGTTATATTAATGTTTTGATCTATTAATGCACTTAGTTCTTCAGAAGCATGGGGGTCATCTTCCACTTCGAATAAAAGCAATACCAGAAGGTTGTGTAGTCCCGACTAAGAATGTGTTGTTTACAATTGAGAATACTGATCCTGCAGTTCCTTGGCTTACCAACTGGTTTGAGGTTGGTTCTATAAATTCGCTACTTGCAACACAATTTACTTCAGTTTTATACCGTATACATGAAATGTATTATTTGATAATAAGAAGGTTGAAAGTTGCAGTATCATTTTTTTACAAACATTTTTTACAAATTTCTGCTTCAATGGTACCTTCTAAAACATTGTACGAAAATGTGTTTCAGACATTGCTAGTGCAAACTTGGTATCCCATGACGGTTTGCACTATTTCCAGAGGGTACAAGCAGCAAATTGCTCGTTATTTACATGCAACAAGTGACTCCTTGGATAGCCTTCCATTTAAACTTCATGATTTTGGCTACAGAGGGTCAACCTCTGTTGAGGCATGTGATTGATCTCATCTAGGAAGCTAACTTATTTTGTGGTTACGTTAGCTTTTAGAGTGCTGGAATTGGCGGAGCTGCACATTTAGTCAATTTTGTGGCTACGGATACCATTGCTGGTTTAAAACTTTGTCAAAAGTACTACTCTTGTGATATGGCAGGCTTCAGTATACCAGCTACGGAGCACAGGTGTTTTATTTATTTTTTCTCAAGGAAATAGGTGCAGTGTACAATCGCAGTATACTTTGGAAATACAGTACGAGCTAGAAAGCTTGTATTACTGATTATTATTCAACTTCTTACAAATTTATTCGGTTACTTCACACATACGTCTCCGTCGGGAAGTTTATTATCGCTGGTATATTTCTGTAGATTTTTCTGTTTTTTTTAGTATCCAACAAAATAAGAGTTACTATGGATGTATACAATATATCGATTTCTCCGAAATCAAAAGACAAGGTCATCTCGTAAACTGTTCAGCACAATAACAACATGGAAACGTGAAGGAGAAGTGGCCGCGTTCCGAAATATGTTGAAGCAATATCCAAAAGGTATTGCATCGTTACCATTCATTGGCAAGGCAATTTCAATAGCTATTGTTTCAGTTCATGTTGGCAATAGCATTCTGACGTTTCCATGTTGTTATTGT
>KN716164.1:417065-450318 GCA_000816705.1 Dictyocaulus viviparus
AAAATTACCATTCCAAAATGTTTTAGAGAAAAATCTCATTTCGTTTTTGAATTTTTGATTTCATTCACACGCTTACCAATGAAAAGTGCTTATTGACAAACATGGGAAAAACGTCTAGTTATTGTAACATTAAAAATGAGTACGATTTTAATACTATAAGTTGAAATGAGAGAAAATTTGGTGTAGAATCGTTGAGTATCACACTAACGAGGTATGAATATAAAAACCGAACGATCTACACCTATTGAGCGATGTTTGGACGAGATCGGAATGACTAACACAAAAAATGATTGTGAGTTTACGAATCGTAGCACTCAAAAACGAGGAACGCCTCGTTGTCAAGCTCGTCGACAGATTTAGTACAATTGCATTTTGTAATATTATATTATACATTATTATAAGATTATGTACTAGGAATCAATTGCAAGTCAATGAGGTAATCGGGAGTGATGTGTGATTTGAGGGTACTGTTTTGCCTGAAGTCCATCCAGCTTTCTATTCTCATTGATGTCTGTAGTTTGATGCCAAATCTGCATGAGTTAGTCGCAAAACTTGGAGGCAAAATCGCTTTAGGGTCCTTAGCATCATTATAGATAAGTCTAGTAAAGATTAATCACCAATCGACTCCAATGTTCCCTCGGTAAAGCGTTGATTTTCACAATATTTCATTTTGTTTGCTCCACATCAGCCTTTCCCTCAAACCTACCTGTTTGCGTTAGTACTTTGTTCTTCAAGAAATTTTTCTATTCGTCGTCATACACATGAAAAAAAGCCAATCTCCGAAATCGTATGCATGGAACTATTACGATTTCGTGAGTGAACTCCAAATTGTTAACTCCATTCAACGATCCATCAAATAACATACGAATACGAAATGGATTAGTTCGGAATATTTTTGTAAATCATGCTTGCTTTGTTAGAAGGCATTCCTATCAACCTCTTACTTTGCTATAAAAAGCTTTTCCACCACTTTATTAAAAATCATAGACTCAAGATATGTAAATATCGAAAAAAAAACCCTCATAAGAAATTACCGCACTAACAGAAATCAGAGAACAATTTCAACTAAGGAAATGCATTGTCATCTATGGTGCATTAAAATAGTCATTCTAGCCAAAATACGTTTCACTCATCTGCTAACTCAAGTGCTGGAAAGAACAAGGCGATAGGTTACTTCAGCAGTACTCGACGACTTCAACATTTGAAAACATTTCTTCTTCCCTTTATCACGGAAATTCTCATATGTAAACAAAACACAATGCCAAGAAATTTCTTTTGTACTGATCACAAACAATTCGAAACGTGATGGAGATTCGTAAAAGATAATGTTCGATAACGTTTGCACTCGGAGGACAATAAAATCGTTCCTTGAAGGCATTGACGTTCAACACAAAATAACATTTCGACTTCCTTCAAGCGAAAGTCATCTCCACCTCATAGCATTTATTATGAAATGATACAACCATTCAATGACGTACTGTTGAATATTTTCTATCGTGTCCTTATTCACTGCGATATCGTTTGATCACAGCGACATAGTTGAGTTAAAATTTGATCTTCATCACCACCTCAGATGAAATGAAATTCAATATATTGTCTAAAATTTCTGAATTGACGAATGAATCAGATGTATTAGAAATCTGGTTTTCAAGAGAAAAACTTTAAGCTAGGAAAATTATCCAAAGTATAGACAGCTTGATGACGTCATCATGTAAACTCCTCTATAGTTCTCATTAGTGTGTTGGTTAGTCTAGTGAATATTGTGAGTGGTACTCGCTGTGAGTACTCTGACAAGCAGGTCTTCGGGATTTGATCGCTCACCGTAGAGAATCTCAAACTTGTCTAATTAAACCTTTATTAATAAAAATAAAAATAACCGATACAAATAGTAATTTAATAATATCAGCAAATACATGAAAAAAAAAAACAAAACTATCAATGAAGGTATATATGAGAAAATCAAGGCGATGAAAGATGTGTTGATGGTATGATGGGAATCTGAGCAATAAGAGTGACGTTACGGAACTCGGATGGGCGGAGAACGTTGTGAGTTCGTCGAGGTAAACAGTAATGCAGTACAACTATGCCTTACTGGACATGAATGATGGACATGAGTTGGAGGATACACTTACGTCGTGACATGCTCGGTAAACATCGTAACTATTTTGTATGTCGTAGAAGATTTGTAAATTTAAATTAATACGACTCAAGTGGGAAATCTTATATTTTTGTGCTGATATTTGGACAGTAAAAAGAGATTACAGTAGTGAGGAACATTTCAAGAGGATAGTCCCAATGTTTAGTCTTCACCATTAGAGTTCCTCAAAACGAATAAAATTTGTAAATACACATTTCAAACATTAATATTTGAGCGAGTCATCATATTATGTACCTGACAACCGCTCCGATACAAGCTAAAATTGAAGTTTAGAAACTATGACTTCAAAAAAAAAATCATAAATCCAAAAAAAAGCATCCGTATATAAATGAGGGTTAAGATCATTGGTTAGAACAAACAAATAAGCTCTGTGAACTTACCTACAAATGCTTGTAGCGCTGATAAGGGTAGTACACAAAAAGGACTACCAAGTGGTTCAGTACATTCTCAGGCTTTTGCTTTAGTCAACAGATAGTTCCAGTAGACAGTATGTGTCACTCTCGCGTTTCGTTGATCATTTAAGCATTCAAGAAGATATCAATGGACATTTCATGCACTTTTATATATGTGAATAGTTCAGTGGAGTTTTTCTGCTCTAAAGAGTAAATATATGACCTTTTTCGATCACATCCGTTTCGTTCTACTGAGTTTTGATTTCATTTTGTTCATCATTTTAATTTCACAGCTTTTCTACATTCAGCTAGAGAAATATACGATATTTTTTAGTTAAGTAAACGGCTTCCAAAACATGTCTGCATTTGAAAACATACATCTTCACTTGAAAGCCATTTACCTCACAAGCCCCGTCAAGAAGGACAAACTTTATTTTCTTTCTCGAACTGATTTCAAATGTAGTAAGTACAAGATTTTCAGAAAGAAGGAAGTCGTAGAGATGTTCATGCTAGAGACCGTCAGTTCATGCTCGTCATTCAATCCTACTCTACGTATCCTTCCGTAATAAAGACGTGAAGAACTCACGCAATACATTCAAAGCTTTTCCTTCAAGTCGATCACGATGTTGTAGCACAGTTATCCCGATTGTCAAGTTCCGATAGAACTAATTCATAAAGGATCTCGAAGTGAAAAATGGCGAGCGCCTGATTTTTTCTCTGAGACGTATTATGGATTTTTTTTTACAATCACAGATTGGCTGAGGATTTCACTTCAAGCTATCTTTGTTCATTTTTACACTTTAGTATTATAATATGGGTTTTACAAAAAATATTTTTATAATTTTTTATTATTGACAATCAACGAATAGGGGACAGGTCACCGACTATAATCGATGGTTTAGGCAACACTCTAATGACCACTTTTGTCTATCGTACTAAGCTTCTTTCAAAACTCTGGTCGCTCGCATTTTTCCTTTATACCAATCGTGGTGAGGAAAAAACTCATGTGAAAGGCTTATATGATATAGCCGCAACAGCAGAGTGCTCCCACTTTTCTGCTAATCTTAATCCTTGACATTTAATACGTAACGTCAAAATTACCAAACAGTGTGAGGACAAGGTGGGTAAGTCACATGTCATGGTTCAATCCTGTTTAGTCCGAATGCTGTAGGATCCTCAATCGATGGAACGCCATGTTAAATTTCGACAGCGAAGATATTAGAATCAGTACTCTGTGCCCATCTATCACATGGAGGCACATAAACGTGGCTATGGAAGAGATCCGAGTAAAAATCATGAGTGAATTTCTCCATTATGCTTTGACGAACGATTGCAATCATCATAGACTTCTCTGATACAGTACTAACGTATCTATTGGTACATAATATATGTAGCATATTACAAATCCATAAAGAAATCCACACAGTTCATTATCACTTTGTTCTTACAAAGTTAAGATTACCGAATGCTCATTTTTTGCTAGTTGTTGAATTTCATCAAGATGCATACTGTATGCCGTTCACGTTCATTGAAGCATTGTCATGTCACTTGTGCTGCAATTTGTAAAACCACCACATTGTTAGTGCCGTCGGCTCGTCATGCACAACCAATGTTGTAGTAAGTACTAAGTACTGCTCTTCCAAACAAAGGAACCTAGCTTACTTGATCCCAGATCACACATACCACACGGAAAATGTCAAACAGCCACAAGACATTCAAAATGATCATAAGCTACTGCAGAATTTATACTGACCAGTACAATATTTGTGTAAATAAATAGGATTCAATAATCAATTAAGTGGCTGCAAATGGCTTTGTTCTAGATGTGAATGTGTTGATAAAGCATAAAAATCTAAACAATGTTGGATGTTTCATTGATTGCTTCACACATTAGCAGTAAAAACTCCTTCCTCAAATACACAGATTTAACTTTTTATTGGCTTGCCAAAGCAAACAGACAAACCGTTACTGATACAAAATTACTAGTTTTGCTTGGGAGTTTCACTCACAACGAAGAAAACAAGCAATATAAAAATCTATGTTGTAATGTTCAGTTATTTTATAGGTCATATAAGCGAGGAAAAGGGGCGAAACAGACAGGTCCAGCTGTGACGTTTCGCACAAACATGCACAACTAATCAACCTATGGTTCAGTAAGCTCATCAGAAGACGTTTTTATGAACGACAAATAAAAAAGCATTCCGAAATCCCAAATCTCATATACGGACATAAAACCAGTATTAGGTACTGTAACAACAAGTACGAAAATATAAAACTAGACGCGAGCAATTTGACTGACATATCATCACAGAAAAATAACTATGCAACAGGCAATAGTTTGTGATAGCTAGTAAAATTAAATCAATAAACAGGCAATTGACTCTCTTTATAGAGAAAAGCATCTGCCACTTGATACAATTCCATGTAAGGGTACTCCGGAAGGCGGCTTCAATCCAAACATCGAGCTACTGTGCTGAAAAATACGTTGCTAAACATCACACATTGTTGACGTGTTAGTTGGTTTTCAACAAGAGGTTCACTCAGAAGTAAAATGATTCAGTAGGGAAAAGTGCAGATCACACTGCTTTGAGACATACTCAGAATCATTCTAAAATTAAGAGCGTAGTATGATTAAGATCCTAAGCCAAAATCCTGTACCTTAACAGTTACTAGTTGAGAAAACATAAAAAATAATACTGATACAGCATTTCAATAAGACGCTATCTCAACAATTCGACAGAAAAATTGTAGCGGAAAGTGACTAGATAGAGCTAAATATCTGCCACAACCTGTGAAATAGTCATTTTTGAAGGTGCTGGAAGAACTTGACTCGTACAATATTGTTCTACATAAAAGCTATAATTCAAGCTAACACTGATTACAGTATGATCTTCAACATGGCCAGCGCTCAAAGCACTGACCGCGTTTCCCTACAAGAGCACATCTTTTGACGGCTCACCGTTCATTTGGATAGCATTTGCAGATCGCAGAGCGGGAGATTGTGCAGTTCCTCCAACTGCTGGTGAAGGAGAATAGACTTGACCAGGACGAATTGGCTTGATAATTTGTGGCGTATTTTGTCGACGCATGTTACGCTGTCTCACTGCATCTTTGATGCGCTCAACCTTTAAATAACTCAATCAAATAAAAATTTTTCTAGGTGTTTTGTGTAAGAAATGGTTTCATTTTAAGCTTTTTCTTATGAATTGAAAATGATTCAAAGCAGAAGACCTCTTGGTGATACTTCCTTCGTTCCAGTTGAGACCTCTCCTTCGTGTCTCGTAAAGCAGTCTCAAGTTGCTTGATGCGATCTTCCCTACCACGCAGACGAGCTTCCATCTTAGGCAGTTCCACACGAAGATCAGCATTATCACGAACGAGCTAAATCGATAGCGAGATTTCATTTGAATCGATAAATCGGGCGTTTAAAACATTGGAAAATAACAGCTTCTATGCAAGACCATACAAACCGCAGCAAAAATTTGTTCATAATACGTTCTTTTAAAATTAAGCGATTGCTTTTTTCTAAAAAACTTTGACTTTGAACGATCTTCATAACACTGTTCTTCAATCTAAAAATGAAATTCACATTTTTAATGTGAAAAACAAAGAGGTATCAATTGAGTTACATGCCATATTACGATATTCACCTGCTTATGGACCTTAGTGAGCTTGTCCAAATTATTCTCAAGGAACTGAATACGTTGTTTCTGCGCTGGGCCTGATAAGCAGTCTTCCTCAACATCGATAGCGGCTTGACATCTCGAAAGAATCAAGCGTACAAATTCTTTCTTGAGATTTTTAAGTGTAACAAGCTCCTGAAATCTTCCATATAAGAAATTCTTCAATAAACTAGGTTTCATAATTGTGATCAAATGAGATGACGATGACAGATAAAAAAGTTATCAAAATTTCTTCAATGAGCTCATCCACACCTAGTTTGTGTCAGGACCTTGATAAACAATTGAGAAATTATCATTGAAAATTGACTGTTCGCGGTCTACAGTTTAGGATTATCCTCATTGCACAGGCAAGGAATATGGGTTGTTGATGAATTACTTGAGTGACGGCGAACCACCTACGCGTTTCTTCAGTCTTTGAGTATAAAGATGATTCGTTTTTGCGTCGAATTACAACTGGAGATGAGAAACTACACAATTATCTTGTACCAAAAAGAAAGTGGCTTTCTTTCGCAGAAGTATTTATTACAATTACTAGACCATCATTACCAAAACGGTCCTTGTATGTGTGAAGTGAAATTTTTCTGGAATCACACACAATGAATTGCTTGGAACTGGTCAGACCGTTACAGCGACAGTGATCGAATGAAACAACAATTTTATTTTTCTTACCTTATCTTTTCTTTACAGAAAATCTAGCGCTATCGAATAACTACATCATCACATATTTTAAGCCTGCATGGAGGGGTAAGAAAATTTGACAGCATTGAACTATCTAAAACGCACATGGTAACTTGCTCAATGGAAAATTGGACCTTAAAGAAAAACAAAATCGAGTTGCTGGTTCTTCGCTGGCAAAGTGTTTTGGAATATAGTTTGAAATTATTTTGATGGTTAGTACTTAAGATTTCTTTATCTATTAAATGCTTAAATTAACAAAAAAAATATTGATTACTTCTCCCCCATCACCATAATTTGCACGGATAAGTGAGCAAATATACCGTATTGACTCTGTCCGTAAGCGGCTTCAATTCCCGTGCTACTTGATCCTTCACGAGTAGCTGCTTTAATTTAGTTGCATCTTGGCCTTGAACGAAGTTCATCTCTTCTAACTTTTTCTCTGCTGCCTGGGCTTCGGCTGAATTCATCTGAAAAAACGCATTATATATACCATGCGCTAGGAGACCGAAAATATTTTCAAAAAAAACACCTCTTTGGCAGCTGTGTTTTCGCTAAACAACTTAGAAACGCCAATACGCATGTGATTCAGTAGCTCGTGATCAGGAAGAATATCGTTCTGATTAGTCTAAAAGGCAACATTCAGTACTACAACGGTCGAAACATACATTTCTGTAATGACCTGAAAAGAACTAACAATGTCAGCGATGTTGTATTCACGAATGATATTATATATAGCATCTTTGAAGTGCTTAATTTTCGGACCACACTCATCCAAATGTGCATTTAAAGCACTTGCTGCTTGACTGGAACTATCTTCGAGTTGTTGATTCTCTTCCTAGAGTATTAGAGCAAAATTTTGTATATCATTATAATAGCAAAGCACCGAAGTATGATTTCCACTGACCATTACAATCTCTAGCTCTTTTTTCAACTTTTCATATTCAGCGTTCCGCACCTCCAATTGAACAGCAATGTCTTCAATAGCTGAGATCATCTGAACACAAACAAAAGGGAAATCACCATTAAAAAAATTCGAAACATATTAACGCTATACCTCTTTAGTTTCATTCTGCTTATCATCGCTTTCTTTCTGAATACGTACAAGCTCTTCCCGCAACGTCTCTTCGTTTTCACGCATCGCTTGAATAGATTCGTCTTGCAACATTACCTGTAAATAAAAAACATAACGATTCGTGATTAAACAAGAAATCATAACTGGAAGAAAAAGTATAATGAACAAGTTTAAAGTCATTTTTGTGTTAAAGAAATCTGAACATTTGCATTTTTAAACAAAACGAAAAGAGATGTGATTATGATTGAAAGAGCGTACAAATGATACTTTTACACGTGTCATACGTGAATTCATAACGGAAATTTGACTACCTGAGCCTTCAATTTTTCTTGTTCTTGACTAACACGTTGAATCTCGTCATCTTTCTCATCGAGTTGCTGGTATAGTTTAACCCGTTCTTCCTCGTACCTTGATGAATAGTTGTTATCAAAAGAACTTATAATCAACCATAATATTATCTTTAAATAAAAAAAAACATCCATTTAATATACTGTCAGCCCGCATCAGTTGTTTAGTCTATGTGCTGTAACTGTGCTCACACCATTTCAACCAGATTTCCCTACACATTAGCAGAACAACATAATCGAAGAAGTAAAACTTTACACTTGTCATTTCACAAAATTTGCTTCAATTCTCTTCTAATAGTTGAAAATTTATTGATAACTTGCAGAAGTTCTGGAAAAAAACGCTGCTATTTGCAATCCATTTTACTACTATCTTCTCCCAGATGGTTTACTGAGTCAATGTGGCTGAGATGTATTCCTAGTATTTCGACAAAGAAACCAAGAGTATAACAGTATAAACAAGTATAACAAGAAACCAAGAGAAAAACCAAGAAACCTATCCAGATTCGCAACGGTATCGATGAAATAAAGCCGCAAAGTCAATCTTTTTTTCACAGGAAACATGTTCAATTTTTTCATACTCCTGTCTCGACAGATCCTAATTTTTCATTTATATCGCTAACTATGCCACGGTGTAGATCATCGTGAAGTATGACTTTAACTCAGAAAAATCACGCTAACAACACAGATTCTGGTTTATCCATGTTTGCCTATGAATCCCATAATGGTAACAAGTTTATACATGCACTGACGTTCGTAACGTTTAACAAAGCTACACCTGCAAAATTTTGTTGCGCCAGTATCACCATATATGCAGATGACCACTCTACTATGAACGATAGTCGAACGAGGAAGAAACGAATGGACATTGCTGGGGCAATCACCATATATGAAGACGAGCCATCCAAGTAATGGGGTAACTACCATCATGAACAATTTTTGTTAGAAATGGATTCAAGAAAAAATCATTAGGAAAACTTGTAATTTCTGAAATCAATTGAAAAATGGGAACAAAAGAAAAATGTAAAAAACAATTCAATGTCTAGAATGATAGAAGTGGGCTGAAATCCGCGTTATCTTATGTTGAAGAGCTGCAAATCGCTCGCAAAAACTCACTGAGAATTTACTGTTGGCCCTGAAGCGACGACGACGCCTTACAGCTACATTCGTGCCAGCAAATACGCTCACAACACGAACCACTGCTTGTAATTTGTATAATTGGAATTCTATATATTTTCAAAAATGAAACATGTCAATGCACCGAGTACGCCTCAATATACAATTAAGAAGATCAGAACGCATTTCTGCGACAACCAAGGACGTACTCGAAATTATAAGAAGACCGATACTAAATCCAATTGTAACACGGCTGTTAGCTGATAGTTAATTGTAGGTGGTGGTTACAAAAATCTTTAAAACGATGCAAACAAGAAAAAATATTGGAAGCGGCTCAAAAAGATAGTATGAGGAAATTCGCTCGGTACCTTCATGATCAATATATTCCTCTGCCAGCTTTGCTTAACGAAGACGGCATACCAACTACATGTCACCACAATTTGGGATTGGAACGAAAAAGTTCTATATCATCTTTTCCGTTCCACGATTTCATTCATAGATCCTTAAATACCCTCCAGAGGTAAACTATTTTGAATATTTGTCTATGAAGTTCGGATTGCGATATGAAGCATGAAAAATGGCACAGCTCCTGAACGAGATAGGATAAATGGTGACTTCGTTTGACGACAAGTTACTTATACTTCTGGCACGGCTTATGACAAGATATATTTAAAATGATAAGATACCCCAAACCAGTGGAGAACGTCGCCCACGGTCCTTCTACACAAAAAAGTACGAAAAGATATCTCAACTACCGTCCTTTTGCTTTTTGAGGGTGATTTAGAAGTTTTTGCCAAAGACTATGATGTTCCGCACAACAACGGCAATGGATGAGGCTCGACATGTACAACAGCAGGACTCCGAAATAGATTCAGCCGCATCAACACATCCAAACGATAGCAAGGGTTACAAAAATTTGTCAAGAATACCAGAAGAAAATCTCTTGTTCTATCTTTCGTCGAGTACGAAGAAGCACTCGACAGCGTTCAAACGAAAATTGTGCTGTTAGCGCTTGTCAATCAAGAAGTGGAAACGTAATATGTGAAAATTCTTGACAATTGTTATTGAAATTGCACAAAAAAGATGGAACTTTTCGACTCGATCCCTGCCTCTACATGGAAAAGCAGTGCGATACGATTATAAAAATTATTTCTGGCATTTAGAAATCGACAAAAAACCCGACTATTGGTAGGTTCAACAACTGCGAAAATCGCATTTTGTACATCTAATTGAAATGCAGGTGACAAAATACTTTTGCAAGCGAAGCTACTTTTCTAGAGCATTACTTTGATATTTCCCTCAGGCAACAAGCGCGATTTCTGGTCTCTTCTTGAGATTTCATAATTCTCAAAATTAGGATAGTTTGTTGAAAATAACATAAAAACACACTAGTACAAGTCGCTTTTCAATCAGTAGCCTAAGAAAAAAATAACTGGTTAGAGTTCAACAATAATTATAGTCATTTAGGTTCATAAAAAACAAACTTCTTCTTTTCTTCATCAGTGATGGGACCACTGACTGAAGTAAGCATTGGTGGAGCTGGTGCAATCATTGACTTCTCCATCGATGGAGTTGTTGAATCATTTGTACCTGAAGCTTTATGTGTGATAAACGAAAAAACCATACATTCAATCAAGAAGAAAATATTTTAAATATGCATATACGTACTCTCAGAAATAGACAGTAATCCTGCAGCATCATTAAGATTGATCCAGTCCGCTTCACTGACTCGTTCACCTCCACGCCATCGGGTCATTTCCAGGTTCAAAGCTTGTAGAACAGTCGACAAGCGAGTAACCTAAATTTATGAGATATAAAAACAATAATACACTCATCTGTACTCTAAACACCAACCTTATCTCTTTCTTTTTCGTACCGACGCTTCCATTCCTCAGCGGTAAGCTCTTCATTGATCTGGACAACATTCTTTATCGTCTTGGCTCTGAAACAGGACGATATTTTCATTTAAAATTACCCAGTTGGAAAAACATCCAAATCACCAATACATTTTTCACTATAATGCATCTTACCGCTGTCCAAACATGAGTGTAGACTTTGTTTCAGCTTCATTGAAATGAGAAGGTGATGCACAGATTATGACAGTAGTTCGTGAATTACCTCCAAGCGACTCTTGAAGAATGCGGGTCAGTTTCGAGTCTCGGTACGGCACATGTGATTTCTAAACATAATATATCAAAATATTAAGCAAAAAAAAACTAGAACCGATTCTCACCGTTCCTTCAGCTAGTGCAGAAATGACAATACCTAGTGCAGTGAGAGATTTATTAATATTTTTAGCTTCTTCCAAGACAGTTCCTTGCGCACCAGTTTTGCTCACCTAGAAACTTTATTATTTTGAAATATTCGTAAAATTTTAGAATAACTACAACCTAAATTAACCTTTTCTGAGCCTGCTAGATCTACTAAATACAACTTGCCAGCCAATTGTTTCTTAGTTGCTTGATGTTCTTGCTTTACGGTTATAAGGAAAACCGAATGAGAACGAGATGAATGTTCATTCATGTCTAAATCATAATAGATTTCAAAGTTGCACATTACAAATAAGTAAGAATCACGACCATAACAATGAAATGTCCTAGTGTAGAAAACCACAACGTGAAAGCCCACTTACTTGTAACAGCAACTTGACGATTACTTTTCCCATCTTCAATTGTTTGCATTACTTCTTCAGGGCTTCCAACAAAACGTTCTGTTGCTCCTTTGACGTAGGGAACTCGATTTTTGTCCTCGTGAATCGATAGGTTAACCTTCTCAGCTGAAGGCAAATTATTTTTTGTTGTCTTTATATTAACGACTAAGAGGACTTTGGTGACTAACTGTAATAATGCTGCTTTTTTTTCAAAATTTTTATTTTATTTTTTCGAAATTCTACGACTAAATATCATTTATATCTACTTAACCAACAAATTTAAATGGGATAGAACTTGTAGTAGGCTGACGAAACATCCCGATGCCATCATGTAATAGCATTGTATAGCATATGAAACAGCAATCCTATACAATTTTAACTTATGATTGCATTGCTGATGACAACAACAATGATGAAGGCAAACTTCATTTTGAACTTCCAACAAATTGGTAAATACAAACATTCTCATTTGTTCTGAAAATCAATTACTGAGATTTTTTATGAACTTTGAACACTATGATTTTCATGAGGACTGAACGGATTACCGTATTCCAAAACGTGTTGAAACAGAATCGAGGCCGAAATATTACAATAGTATCAGAAATCAAAATAAATAACAGGTCAGAAGCGATGGTTTGAAATTGCGTGTCTTAACGCAGAGCTTCATGATCTTCTTCATTCAATAAGCTAATGATAGTCCTAACAAATAAATTACTTTCTGTTTGCGCTTTGTCTTGACGTTCAAATTTCGAGCCGAACATTATATAAAATTTTTATTTCCATTGCATAAAAAACCACAAACCTAATGCATGTGAGAAGTCTCCATATATACTCTAGCAAGAGAAGAACTTTCTGCCAGCATTGAAATCTATAGCTTTTGAGCCAAAGCACTGTTTTTTCGCGCGTCAGTGAAAAAATGCCTTTAATCAATTCATACCCATCGTTTTTTTATAGCTCTTTGATTGATAGAAATTGATAACCATTAACTCATATGCTTTGGAGTCCTTTCTTTCACAGCTCAAGAAAAAAAGTAGCTCAGACCACGGTCAAATAGTACCACTATTACAACTCAACACAACCTAATTTGTACGAAGTAAGTACAGACTTCACTCACGAAGTGGAGAAAAAAGAGTTGTACCTTATGAAATCTAACAGTACCTATTGTAAACTACATAAGTTTTCTAGACTGCTCTTCGATGATTACAACTGGAAAAAGTTTCTTCAATTGTCCATAGCAAAGTATGTGTGCCACTTTGTGATTTCATAGAAAACTACTATGATGAGTAGTCTGTGTAGCATTGGATAGGTGGATACAACAACATGCAGGTGCGGAGATACAGACTTAATATTTATATTTGGAAAAGGCTGTCGAAAATTCGCAGTACTATTGAAAAGCGTTCCAGATCTATTTTCTTAACGTCGCCCTTTGTGATTCGCTAAAATTTCCAGGATGCGTATCGAATATAGAACAAAAAATCTAATAATGCTAATGGGACACATAAAAACAGGTAAGAAGCAAGACGACATAAACAGTGACCCTTATGACTAAAAGAGTCCTATTACCTAATAATATTATTCTTTGTTAGAATCACTCGATAGAAGATCAAGAAAACATACAGAAATATTACTAACAAATAACAATAAAGAATTGAAATAAAAGTAACGTACGGTCAAGTAAATCACGGATTTTCTCATTGTAAATTTCAAAGTATGAGACTTTGATATGGAATTCCAATTCTGTGTCCATAGTGTATATATGATTGAAAATATCGTGGACTATCCGTGGAATGATACCCTGCATGACGGGATCGTCAATTTCTCCCTTAAAAAAATGAAATGAGTTGTAAGAACTATACGAAAAGATGAACTATATGTTTTAAGAAACTTTGTGTTGTTTGTTTGAAAGTGTTTGAAAACAATTATGTACCTCCATTGTGTGAGTTTTACCAGAAGACGTCTGACCATAAGCAAACACAGTTCCATTGTAACCAGATAATACGTCTTGCACTATGTGATAAGCGGCACCCATATAAACTTGCTCTTGTGTGGTATTTGGTTTGAAAACCTTGTCATAAACGAACACTTTCCCCTATAAAATGATAAAATAAACGCAAAGAGAAAGAGAGAATTTATGAAAAAGGAAAAAAAGAACGAGGACAGAATAATAAAGTATTGTCATAACAGGGTCTTGTAAAATAACACTAAGAAATTGTACTTTTTGAGCCCAAAGTTTTCGAATAATATTTGCATACCATGAAGACGAAATTAGTTTATGACAACGAGTGACCAACAATCAGGTAGGTCTGAGAAGACTGACCAGTCGAAATCATATGGAAACAGCAAGAAATGTCACTTCATTATACGAATGATTCAGAAAACAAATTTTTGATGTTAATATTACATTTCTTACTACCCTTTAGAAAGCGTTCAATTTGAAAGATATAGAATTCTTTGGCAGAGTATTACTTTCCTAACGTTAAAAAACACAATCAGAAGCCAACAAGAATGATACTTGGTTCCTAATTGATCTCATTTCTTTAAATAATATCGTAATTCATCGGCCATGACCAACTAGTGCAATGAAGAATCATAACCCGGGCCAAAAATAAAACTAGCTAAACCTGCTTGAAATGTCAAAGCTTTATCCCCCGTATATACTCATACTAAATGCCATCCGAGAATTCATTCTCGCTCATGAAACAGCGTTATATACTTGTTTCATTAGTAGACGTAAAAAATCGAAGATAAAAAATAGAACAAATGCAACTCTAACTTGCCAAAACGTGTTTCGATTGAAATGATAGTAATGCTGTCTATATCGAACCAAATTAGCTTATAACTGTTACATGCATGGAGGTATCATTCGTACGTGTGATAGTAGTTGCTGGATAGACATAAGAAGCGACTTCAGAGGTCTACTCTGTTCATACTGGTTAGCAAAGATTTTATAAGTACACTAAACGATATGATTCATCAGCACTCTTTCTTAATCTGTTGAAATAGATGTCTATGGACAAAACTTTAGAAAGACTTCCTTAAAATCGGAATGAGTGTAAAAACATCACACGAATCCAGCCAATTTAACACAACGGTACAAGAAAATGAAGTCCGGAAGTCTAACTTAACGTTGAAGAAATTCTACCGACAATTTGATCCAGTAAGATGAACAAATCGGGTTTAAAATTTGCTACGATATGCGATGATCAAAATTTTCAGAAAAATATACAACAAAAAGTGGAGATTATTGAGGAAGAACGATATTATGATAAGAATTAAAACTTCACAAACGACCTTAATTTACGTAATTATGAAGTAAAAATGGAAGGTGACGAGATTTACGGCTTGTACATGCAACAGATGGTCCAAAAAAAAATTTTGAAACAGGTGATCTCGACCTCTCTGATAAGCCACGTTGTGGGCGATCATATTTGACTAACGTTGTTGTTGTTACAACCACTTCGAAAGATGTTTTTTTTTGACAACATCGGAGATCACAGAAAGACTTAATTTAGCTCAGCGAAACATCCTGGACCGTATTCAGAAGATAGAGTTGGTATGGAAATATTCAAGATGTGTGCCACATGAATTGGGTCGAAAAATTTGGATAATCAAGTCATCATATGCAGATCTCTTCGTACTCGGAATAAAATCGAGCTTATCTTGAGCGGAATGATAATTGTGGATAAAAAGTGGAATATTTAAATAAACAATCGAAGAAAAGGGCATACCCACAAACCCTAGAAACTTATCCTTTCCATTTCTTAACCAAATTCGAATGTGAATAAGCGAATGCTGCGTAAGAGGTGAGGCATTCAACAGCTAATACATTAAAATTCTTGAAACTAAACGAAAAGCTGATTTTGGAAGAAGTATTGTCAGCAGCTGGATAATTTGAAGACAGCTATCCAAGAAAAAAGTTCGGCAATCTTCTATAAGAAGTACATTTTATTGCACCATGGCGATGCTAGACCATATGTTGCCTTAGGGAGTTTCCGAAAGATTGCAAATCTAAGGCTGGGAAATTCTGTCACCTCCGCCATGTTTCGCTGACGTAGCCCTTCCGACTATCACTTGTCTTTGCCCTTTGAAATTTTTTGAATGGCAAACGAAGAATATACCAAACAAGCACTGGCTCAATTTTTTCTGCAGCAAAATACAAGACATTTTTAAACAATATTTCAATTGCTTTTACACTAGCAGGAAGTCACTAATAGTAATGGCAATTATATTCATATAGTTTACTGACTAAGAAAAATTTGTATTTTGTTCTATTCTCGAAAACGGACAGAACTTTCCTGTACTCATAAAATACTTTCAGCAGATTGCAAAAATATTTTCCCTTCATTAGACACTTTTTCAAATAAGCGAACATAATTTCAACAGAAAGACATCACAGAAACGTCAGTATTCAATTTAAAAAAATATGGTAACGATCACGTGTTATACGTGTGAAGAATAATACAACCAGATCACCTACGACTAAAAATGAATACGGATGGAATGAACTCATTTTAATCTATGGAAGGACCGATCAAACAACAATTGAACAAGGATTATGAAGAGCAGAATACTTTAGTGAAATGTAGTTTCGGTCGATGAATCAATCAATCAATATTATCCCAATACTTCTCACAACTCATCGATGATAGGACAGTGTTAGGCCAATGTGACTTTAGATTAGGCCATCAAATCATGCACCGTTTAGAATGTTGACGAAAAAGTAATTGGACTTGAATTATGGATATCAAAACAGAAGTTTCAGTGATATAATTGATGTATGAGATGTTTTGTATAACTGAAAACGTAAAACCTTTAGATGGCAATTGAGTATAAGGCTAAACATTGGCATAATTTATCTTCTTGTGGAGATGCGTCACTCACTTGTTGCCTTTAATGTTACAGTGGTATATGAGGAGTGGTCGATACAGTGAAACGAGGAAACCCTCTGTTGTTAAATCAGTGCTGCTTACGCTACCAGATTATTTCGGTACCATTTTACCGACTCTTAATAGATGGAGGACTTGGTTGGCCAGGGCGGAACTCGAACCCATGTTCCACTATAGCCGCTTCTACCTCTTGAGCTGCGCCACATCTAATAGTAATCTTAAAATAGTAACATAAAACGCTGACCCAAACTGCCTACCAATATGCACGTGTAGTCCAAATATATGGCAACATATTTTTGTTTTATTGCCTCATTTTCAAATAATATTACAGCGCTCTTTCTATGACTGACACTTTACATATAAAAATCATTAAATAATATTTATTTTATTGAACAAATTTGTGCTTAACACGTTGCATTCGTCGCAAACAACAGTGCTCATAACCGAAGCTTATACCAAAGACGACGAAGGCAAAGGCATTCAAGGCAATCGTATTCAGTGAGCATTTGATCATTAGTTGAAATTAACAAAGTTTTTGATATAAAGTACCCGATATTTTAATATTTTCACTAGATTTAATATCCGCATCATACTATTAATGGACATCATTAGATACTTTTTTATTTTTCATTACATTCTTTGGCTTCTACATATGAGGAACATAAGAATCTCATATAAGATGACATAACAGAATAGTATATCTTAGGGGTATCAGTTTATTAGATTCAAATCATTTTCATATTTCTAACTCATGAACACCGATGACTGATGATAATACAAGTTGCTGTCGAACACCCAATTGATTCAGTTCATCTAGCAATAAACCTCATTTTACGACAGACAACGCTCTAAAATGACACATACTTCGACGAATGGAGACTCATATTCGACATTTGTTAACTAAAAGACCGGTGGTTCACAGAATAGCTATGAGAAGACTACAATATGACATGCGAAACTATCAAATACTAGGAGAAGAAAATCATCGCTTTTCAACTCCTTTTCACTAAGCGAACTGTGTAGATCAACTGGTGATTATTTCGTTTCGCATAGAAAATAATTTTAGCTTTATTTAATTACCATATAACGTAGTAAATGTATTCGAAATCCTCATAACAACACATATTGATGACACACCTGTTCATCAATATAACTCTTTGAAAACAAATCAATATAGGTCGGCCATATTGAACAGGTGGGACAGTGGGATGTTTCTCTCAATAAAAGGAGTGGTAAGCGAATGTTGTTTGAGCAAAAAAAAATCGTCAATATAAAAAAAGAAACATTAAGACTCACTCCAATAGAGATCGTGTCTTCAGAAGGAAACTTTGGTAGGAATCTATCGCCATTTTTTTCTTCTGTCTTATTCAATGGACGAATACGACAGAAAACCTATAAAATAACAAAAAAAGATAAATATAACCAGGCCGACAAACGGAGCGCTTTTATGATCAAACTATTATTTGAATATAATTGTACAACTATTCGATAATCTTGAGTTTAAAAACGAGTTGTCAAAATTAATACCATTGCGCCAGTAATATTACAAACAGTCCTGACGCCACATACTAAGTTGACAACTGCTGTAAAGCACTACGACCACGGTACTACCCGCAGTTCTTGAGAATTTTTGGACTATCTAGTAAGTTATATGCATTCTATATAAAATCTAGTACTACCTGCACACCACATTCTGCTGGCCCTTCAGCCATATCGCAACCGTGCTCGGTCTACCTACCCTAAATCATACAAATTTGACAATGTATACTATTGCTTTCAGTCATGCGTCGAACGAAAGAAAGCTGTAGAAATTTAGCAAGAAACTAATGATGTGTATTAATAGCTTGAGATGAAGAAGCATTCAAAATCATACACTGACGAAATCTGACGAAGTAATATGACCAACTGAGTAGTACGAAATGTTAGCAAATGGAATTGTAATATAAAACGTATATGGATAACCACCATGCGAGTGTATGGATATAACAAGCAAGCGGCCATTGCGAAATATATCGATCCAGTGCTTACACCAGCAGCACCAACATCAATAGAGTAAATCCCATAGAAAAAATTTTTGTCGTACGTCACATTGTCTGACCAAAAGGAGGAAAGGATGATTAGAGTTACTTATCACAGAATTTATTCACTTAAGAGAATTGAGCATCTTTAACGACCGAGATTCCGGTGATTCTGAATTTTTTTAAGCACAGAAGTGTTTTGACGACCAAGAAGTTTTACACTTATCACAAATAATTGCATTCTTGTATACTTTTAAGTATAAGAGATGTCGCTTTTTGAAATGGATCGACGTGCGAATACAGATGTAGAAACAATGAACATCTAAGCGGTATGACGAAAAATTCAGTACGGAAGAAATGCAACAGCTGTGATGTTGCTGAATACATAATTTTCCATCGTATTTTTACCATCTTCCCTTCTTAGAATGTTGAGGTAATTTTTTTTTCGTTACAAAAAAAAACATTGGCATATCTGGAATATACTGCACAGACCATAGAATGTTAACAGAAATGTTTGTTGACTGCAGAAGTAAACGGCCTTAGAATATACTTGAAGTTCCATCTGACCGCAGACTTTTGGTCAAATCGATTTGTGCGATAAAATCAATAAAACAATCAATACAAACCTGCAGAATATCAAAAATACGTTTGCGTACATATCGATGATACAATGGAATACTTGAAGAATTCACATCACTTTCATTTTCAATTCATCTAACTTTACACTTAACACGCATAAAATTCACCATATGAAGATAAATTCCTACGAGAAAAAACAAATACAAAATAGTGAAAAACAATTAGGGTCTGTTTCATTTCGCAACATGTTTCTCACAATCGATTTGAAAATCGAAACAATGAAAAATTAACGCACAAAGGACGTCGACGAAAAGTGCGGCTTGCAAGTGTTTCCATGGAAAACGCGATCAATAAAACGACAGGTACGTAACAAAATAAACAGAATGAAAACAAAAATAACAAATATATGACAAAATTAAATCCCTTTAGTGTAAGAATGAAAAGCGTCCGAAATCTGATTCATAGTTGAAACAGCAACTACGCAGGTGGTCTGGGCGGTGTAGCGTTCCGCAATTATCGGTGTTGATCCGACCGCTGCGCACCACGCAGCGTGCCATGCAAGGCGGTTTTGTCATTACCGAGTGGAATCGCAGCAGTACGTGATGCAGAGCTGTGCGATATGTATGTATTCAGATAGGGATCTATTGAATAAATTTTGCGGATCATAGGATTAGAAGACGAGAGAGGGTTTCACTCAAAAGTGCATGAGGAAACATTTGTTAGTTGTTGAATAACGTATTCTTCATTATGCTTATTTCACACTAATTTGCAAGATGGATCAATTCCCATCTCGGTTTATTGATGGAACATTCAAATCGTCCTAATCCTATCAGCTCTAATTAGCGATATTGTAAAACAAAAAAAAAACAGATGTAATAAAATAATTAACCACTATTTGTGAACATATTGTCCAAAGTGTCGCGGAAGAGTTTTTTTAGTAGACCATCTTTCTGTAAGGTATAGCGCGCCTCGTTGATATATGATTGTATGAAAAACATTAGAGTTAGGAATGCTCTTTTTTTCCAGAAAAGACCTCATTAAAGGAAAAATAGCTTATATCTGTGGATTGACGTGGTCATATTTTCGATGAGTGTGGTTTTTTGACAAAGTTCAAGTAGCTTCCATCTTGTACGCGAGTATGTTTAGTGGATCTATAAAAGCTCTCTGTTCATATGATCTTATAATCGATATGAGTTCGCTCTCACTAAAGATTGTAAGTATTTGTTATATAAAAGGCTTGTGTATAGGAAAAAAAAATTTGGATAACCATTTGATATTCTCCAACGAAGCGATAATGCACTCATGATTTTCTAAGAGCTTTATATGATGTGATGTGTGTTAACCGTCTCGATCTGATTGTGTGCTGCAGGTTTCTGCCAACGATCTATCGTGTACTGTTGTAGTGATTCTAGCGAGAAGATCTGCTAAATTTTATGTCGTCACCAAGTTGTTCTGAAAGAGCTACTCTGTAATGAAGCGAACAGTGCCAGAAGCTTGACATTGCGATAAGCCGTTGTATTGTCTCCGTTCTAGACTAGTACGAAGCAACCTTCAAATGATTATCTTGTATATTTATGCAAAATCCTGTTCTCATGCTGATGGTGATTCTCTGTTATAAGAAATATTCTATATTCTCTAAGAAAATCAGATTATGCGAAAAAATTTAAGTTTAATGCTATATCCATAACGTGTAATGTTGAGGCAAGCGTATCGCCTAGATCAATCACTTCGGTCACGCTCCAGCACCTAGCATTGGTGGCGGCAGAACCATCTCATCTACACTACTGAGAATTCGTAATTCAAGCCTTTTCCTGACAATCTTTCCCCCTCGTACCCTACATTTATCAGCTTTTGAAATAAACCAAAGCCATCCGATAAGGTCGTTCAGTCGACGTTTACTGCGAAGTGGGGATTTCGTGAAGTGCTATTAACAAGTATTTGTTCTGAAGCTTAAATTGATTAGGAAAGTAATAGTATAGTGCGAAGATCTCAATTGATATGAGAAACTACAAAAGGTAACATGCATTGTAGTTTTTGATGATCTACATCGATAGTTTGTACGTTGACGGAACGTGGAATCGAACTGATGACAAATTGAGCGCTTCGCATTCTTTCGTCAAAAAGTGCAACAAATATACTATTGTGATTATAACTGATTCGCGTCTTATGTGATCACTATTATCAGATATGTAGGAATTGCAGTGCTATCAAACATCGCATAACTAGAAAAGAGCAGCGAAGTTGTAAATGATCGTTCTAGGATGAAACATCTGCCAGCGAAATCTGTCGCATAATTCACTCACACAAGAAGCATAGCAGTGAGGATCTAGTTAAAGTCAATGCAGCAGACCGAGGAAAAGAAGCCCGCCCCCTAAATAGAAGTTTATCTGATGATAAGTGCAAACTATTTGTTCCAAGTGCAACAACTTTTGAGTTATTCAGAAAAGCAGAGGATGTGACAAGCAAGAAATTTTGAATGAACCAACTACTAGCAAGATTGTGTGACCGACCATATTTTCACTAGGATGGAGTATTTTTCGTCGCCCGTGGCAATTTCAGAAACATTTGAATAATGTCGATTTATTGATAATCAAATGATAAAAACGATAGTACTCCTTTAGACTTAAATATTATTGCCAAGAACTTCTGGTATCAGAAATTGTTCTATTGATGTCTATTTTGACCGTACTACTCGACTAGTTCTATTTTATGCTTTTGAAGAGCTTAAAAAATGGTAGTGATTACTGTTTTTCTTAAGACCAATGAGTACTGAAATAAAATTTCAGTAACAGCATTAAGTTGATTAGTTCGTTTAGGAAAAATCTGTGCTCTTTGAAGAAAAGAGTTTTGGCTTGAAAGAGTATTATGGTCGTTAAGTATTACGGTTGCATTATCACTAAATATTTTTGGGTGAGGTCGATTGTAACATAACGAGAGCCATGGTTTTCATCATTTAACCTCAAACACCTTAAGAGTGCTGGTAAGTGAATGCTCACGACCATTAGAACTCCTATTAGTTTTCTATACAGTTGAGATAAAGAGTAATAAGCTAACCCTACAACATAGCCACGGGCATTTGTTTCAGAATTCAAAGTAGTGCGTATGCTTTCTAAAGCAGCTCACATTTTGAATATTGATGTTTTTTTTGAGGTAAGAATGAGCTTATAACCGTAATGTTTAGGTTTTTACAAAACAATCGAGACAGAAGGAGTAATATGAATTTTTCAAATGATAATTCTGTAATGATCAATTAAGGCGAAGGAATGAGGAGGTATTATGGCTAACCAGTTCATTACATATTCATAAACGATTTCGTCATCATTTCAAGTTTTTTGATGTGTTTTGAAAATTCAACGCTTTCATTTCTGAATGGAACTGGAATCGATAACGTATCGTGTGCATTTCCACGAACGACAGAAATGAACGGCCCCAAAATGAAAAGCTGCCTGTGGCGTATTTATATGGAATATTTTTGACTCCGTATGTAGTTTAACTTGCTGGAATTCGTATTCATTCCGATTCTTGTTTATGATTAGATTTATTTCTCTGCTGGAATCCTTCGATGATATCGATAAATTGATTTACAACTGAATCACTTAGAAATATAGGTTGTTCATTCGTTGCTCTTCGTTTTTAACTACCAGAAGTCAGCTTTATCAGTCAAGTTGTTCTACTGATGAGTACGAATCGGACGTGTTTCACAACAAACTGGCTTGAGGAATCTGCACGAAGAAGTCGTTTTACAAACTTACTATTGACGATTCTATTGCAAGATTGCGATCGATCAGTAAATCTATATTTATAGGATAAAAACGTTTCACACGAGAAAATCAAAAGAGGACGGAAACCATGTCCTACCCGTAGCACTTCTATTCTGTTGAGATTTGTTTTTCAAAAGAAGTAATGGAAATGAGTGTCGGTTAAAATCACAGTCCAAAAGAAGACGGATCGTATTCTAGCTAACATAAGTGGTGGCAGCTTTATCAGTTAAGTAGTCCGTGGTTTCTGTACACGACGTTATCGCCACCTTCTTCTAGCAGAAACCCGATTTATTCATAAGCTGAAGAAGAATTTCTTTCAGTGTCCAAAATGTGTATGATGCAGATACTTTTGAAGGTCGCTCTCCACATATGACTAGCAAATGAAATAAGACACGACCAAAGCCTAACGCTAGAGTTATTCAAGACTCAAATTCTGTGCCGAAATTTACTCAAGCATTTTACAACGTAATTCAAATGCTATTAAGGAATCGATAGAAAAAAAGAAAGAAACCATAGAAAAAAACTCCAGCTGTACCATATTTAACAAGGCTGATAATAAATACCAGCTGTAGTACGGGATTGGCTTTAGTAGAGGCGAAAAATTGTTGGAAGCAGCAGCGTACAATTCATTTTGAGGAGGTTAAGCTACGTGATCATTTTGCTCCGTTATCTGCTGTGATGATAAAGATAGAAAAATCACCGTACCTCATAATCTTACAAGTTAGTTAACGCAAAATTTTCATACCATTCCTTTTCGTTGAGCAATTCGCGTTTTGGATCTCATAGTACCAAGTGAAGTGAAACCGACAAGACTCCTACCATTGAAAGTTGAGTATCGATTGAGGGTATGAAAAGAAAAGCGCGATCCAAAAGATCTCATAATATCATTATTAGCTTCCTGAGGGTTGGGAGCCACAACCAATGTGTTCTTTTCGAAGTCAATATGTTATCCTACTTCTTATTAAGAGCAAATTCCGAACCTGTGGAGAACGACAACCCAGAATCGGTGACCGAGGGGAACTTCGTAAAGGCCATCGAACTGTAACGGGAGTTCAATCACTCACTCATCATACCCAAAGAAAAGATGTTCAATAAAGTGGCTCATTTCACCAGAGATCTATATATTTCGAAAATCGTCTAATCTTCAAAATCTAAGGGAGTATACAATAGATGTAAAACAGATGGTGCTGTCATATAATAAGCAGAACGGGATAACAGATGGACGAAAAAGAAACTGTGGTGAACTCAGAGGGAATGTAAACATCCTCTCAGAAACAGATCAATGAAAATTAGAATTTCTATCCATGAAGATGTATGTACATTTTTCAAAAATAATGGGAAATAAAAGGGATGAGACATTGGCGTATTTAAAAATATTCGCTGAATGCTTTTACTTATCGATTATTTCATTAGTATTTCAATGAAGCAGAATTGTTTCAAATTTTGAGAAAAAATCACTTTATTCGATCCAGATCCATAATGAAATCCAGAAAGCCATCATTACCTCATGAGGCGAATATTTTGTTCGTTACAATTCTTGAAACGAATAAAAACAAATAAATAGCGGAAAAGTTCTGAAAATGAGTATTATAAAAAGAAAGGAAACGGGCTAGAATTTGCGAAGAGAACAAAACTATAAATAATTCAAAATTTACTCAGAAAACAACTCATCATGGTGTCTTCGAGGAAGATAAGGTTTCAATGCGCCCTCAGTACATTCCAGATCGAAAACTTTTTCGATAGGAAAAGAAATTCTTGAATGTTTTTCGATGAAAAACATTCCGTAACAAAAATAATCGTCGTGTTGAGCGATGTGTGTAATCGTTATGGAACCGTTTACAATATAAATCAAGGAAACAAGTCAATAAATAAATAGTAAATAAATAAATAACATCTGAAAACTTCATAATGTCACTCAAATAATAAAGGGCAATACGAGTTAGTTAGATCTGCCATTCTAGAAAAGTCACATTTAGTGTCAGTGACTTTTATTTGTTTTCAGAAAGTGCATGGATGAGACAAAATTCGTTGTATGTGTCCAACGGAAGGAGGGAAAAAAAAACGAATATCTATCTAACTAGTCAGTCAACTGACCTCGTACTGGATAGAGATGTTCTGTGTGGAGGATCAGCTGGCGAAACAACTGATGAAAGAGGATCAATCATCGGATTACGTTCAGAATCATTAACACCGAGCTAATATTCATCGACGAAACATCAGCATTAAGATATGTTATCGATTACAAACATCATATAAATGATCTTCTCATTCGTTTCTTGTTGAAACGCTTTTGAAAAATTGTGGCTTATATTAAATTAATAATTTCGTTCTTTAAAAGTGCATCAAAAATCAAATAACAGAAGTGCAATACGAGGAACTCAAATTGAGTTACACGCACGTATTGCCTCACGTTATTTTGATAAGTGATATTGCCTTTATATATGTATAATTAAAATTCTTAATTTGTTGTCTATCGATTCCATGTATGATTGGATTCTTTTGCAAAAATCGTATTGTAATCAAAGACGAGACGTTGACGTCATGAGGATACGTGTGAACACGACAAATGTTTACATTGTTGTATTGTTGAATTTTGAGTGATCATTGCTCAATAGCTGTCAATTATCCTTGACATCTACCTCACATCGACAGCACGAAAGCGGTGTGTTGAACATCATTCAATTGAAGAACGATAAAATTTGATGCGCATATCGTTTTCAGCATCCTTGATGAATGAGTTCGTTTCTTTGTCTCTCAGAATATCTACGGATTCATCCATGTGAGGTTATGAAAAAGGGCTAACAGTGAGCTTAACACTTGTTTATTACCAACAAATTTAAATTCTGTTTTCAACTATTTTTATATTTACTTATCACAAAATTCTTGCTTACACTCTTCAACAAACACCCTTAGAGTATTACGTGTTTTAAACTTATCATTAGTAAAACTTGGGGCCTCAAGCGGAACTCGAACCCTCATCTACAGATGTCCGATCTGTTATGTTAACTGATTTCACTATTGAGGTCGTCGCTCTACGACCATATGCTTCACTAATATCAAGTGGGTATATATGTAGATGCGGGCTTGAGTCTCGCCTGAGGTTCTAAGTTTTGCGATTCACTCATTATCTTTAGGCATATAAGAACAAAACCATTATTAATTATCATAGTTCATAGAGAATAAATAGAAATAGCTATGAGTGATAATCTTTAGTACTTAATCGATTTAAGATCGAGAAATTTTGCGTAACTATTTATCACTTCTGATTATCATTTTTATCACTTGTGTTTATTATCTATTGTTACATAAACAAATGTCAATGACTAAACAATTTAGTAAATAAAAAGAAAGTTTGAAAAAAAAATCCTGAAAACTCCCAACGTTTTTCAAATCATTTTGGTTCCCTAAAAATGTTTGTTTTCTAGATGAATTATTATAATGATTAATAGATCATTGATGATACAATAACTTGAGTCGACCAAAATGAGGAACCGATAGAATTTTACCTCATTGAGAATGAGTTAGTTATTCGATAAGAGACATAGTTGAGAACATCTCTTAAAAGCTTTAAAAGACATGGTTTAAGTTTGTATGAATTTCGATAAGTGAGGTAGTGAAGAAAAGAATCGTATGATTAAATGAGGGCTTAGTGATACTGATATCTAACAGCTGACCAGTCACTCATCACTGACGACATTTGCAAGAGTTTCGATGACAAACACATCTAAGCTACGGTTCATCATGTTTTGAGGTTATTTGTTCGTTTTTCCTCAACTTTCTCAACGAGTACACATTGAGTTATTTTTCAACGATTATTTCAGCCGAATAATAGTATTAGCGTTTTTTTTTCGCTTTAAATCCAATTTTATTCAATCAATCATTAGAACCGTCCTGGATTTAATTGTTGATTCAGTGGGCCAAAAAAATGGCCCATTCTGTATGCTATCGAACGTCGAGTGATATTGAAAAGAGATGAAAATAACAGAACGATGAGGTGCATTTTTGAGGTTCAAAAGCTTTTACTTTTTACTGTCTCTTGAGATGCATAACAATTGTGTAGTTTCATGTCTTTTCTTCTTAGTCAAATAAGAAATGTTTCACAACACGTTTTGTAACAATTCATAATACTATTTGTTTGCTGACTCATAATAACATAGATTTTCCTCCTCTTTACAGTAACCTACATGTTGAAATAGTTTGAAAAGTGAGGTTAGCGCAAGTACGTCCATCTACCTACATAAATGAGGCAAAAATGCTTTATTCTTAACAAAAAAACAATCACTATAACAAACATTTCATGTTCTTATAGATGCTTGATCTCAAGAAAAATCTTATAAAAGGATAATAGACGATATGGTATCCCTCTGTTTTCACCTCTGGATTGTGGATTTCATTATAAAACAAGAGGTGCGCTGAGGCATCTGTGGATTATTTTACAAGCTCAAACACGTTCATCAACAGTCTGTAGCAGATGTGTTAGTAGGCTTCTCGAACTCGCAGCGAAACTTTTCTAGGCACAATCGCATTGCTTAGTGTGAAATCTTCACTGTATATAAAAAGAAAACGATATAAAATATATAAAACAATCATCAATCAAAAAATCATTCTTTGATATGTGGAAAAGCATGTATTTCAATAATTAGAGAGAGACAGAGAGAGGTAGCCGAATCGTTATGCTGAACCGAATCCTCATACAAATCGCTCGGAACTCATCGCACTTTTTCGAATTTTCTGAGGTTTTTCTGAGGTAAACAGATTGCCATTAATATTCTCTGAGCAAACAAGTTGTATAGCGTAAGTTCAGGATTCATCACCTTCACGACTCGTGATAATGTCGAAGGTATAACAGTTCCGAAATTGGTCAACATCCAACTTCATCGCTATCACTATTTTTATTATTAAAGAATTGATTAAGGTAGTCACTCCTGATCAATACCTCACTATCGACGACATTCTCTTCTATGAGCAATCTTCCGTTTCATATTTTTGATAACAATAAACAAACATGATATTTATATGAACAGGCAAATAAATGAGTCATTATGTAAAGTGAGAAAAACAATCTTTTGTTGTGACGAACAATAACTCTGTGAATAATTCATTGAATAATCAGTGCAGTGAAATTATGCGTGGGGAGACATTATCATTGTTGACAGTTCATCCAAATATCCAAGCAAATAAGTATATTGAGAGATTAAGAAGCCGCGCATCGGAGAGGTATGAAAGGCTACACTGATACACCGGACCATGTCAGTGTAGCTAGGTTCAAGTCCGCGCTCAGGCGAAGAAAGCCTTCCATCAATTAGAAGTCGGTACATTGGTAACGGAGAAATCTGGGTGAAGTAAATAGCACTTATTTGGCAAAATAGTGGTCATATGAAGTCAATGTATGGAATGTCTGTAATTATGCTGAGTTGATCGGAAAACCTGGTTCGTTCGGCAGGAGTCGAACCTGAACTTACGAATATCCGGTCTGCCACGCTGATCCGTTACACTACCGAGGTCCTCGCTCTGCGACCACTCACAGCTTCACTTAGCTTCGTGAGTAGGTAACTTATCAGCATTCATCTGTCGACGGGTACGAGCTGGCGAGCCTATGTCGGCATTGCGTGTAACGTATCAGCACGACAGACCGGATATTTGTAAGTACGGGTTCGACCCTTGCCTGAGGACCCGAGTTTTGCAACCAACCCAGTATAATTACTGATAGTAATGCAAACTAAGAAAACACAATGTATGACTTCGAGTTAGATAACATTTTCTTCACTAAAAAGAAAAATCTGTTCATTAAGCGAAGGGAAAAATGTGTGGTGCATTGGTGGAGGTACCACACTGATACGCAGGCTCGAATTCGAACACTCAAGTTCGCGGCCGCGCTGGGTTTCGCAGTCCTGCACTGCCTTCGGAATCGGTAAATTGATAACAGAGAAATGTGAGGGAGATTAACAGCAGTGACTTGGTAAGAAGTGTTCAGCTTATGTTATTGTGGAGAGTCCAATGTGATTTTAATGCATTCAATAACTTTTACGATGCTACCTCTTACGACATCGTACTACTGACTACTCCATGTCCTACAAACATTGATCAGAATCTAAATTTATCTTGTTGCTTTAACGTTAAGTAGGATAAGCATCCTCTGTTAACTTTAAGCTTCTCATGGAGGACTGTTTTTTCCTAGGATAATTTTGTTTTGAATCTAGACTTCTCTTTGCATGAGATAATCAGCGTAATTAAATTCATATACTTTAACATTTATCGAACTTCGATAGATGTGACATTAAGAAATTGTATAGTTTTCCGATTGATCGATTACGGTGGTTATTAACATTTTTTGATCTCAAAAAATAATATTCATATGCATTTGTGCATAATATAGGAAGTAGTGCTTCTGAATGCAAATTTCGATAACGGAATTTTTTATTGCCTTACACATTTAATGCATTTCTATTAATGTGCTTCTATATGGTTCAATAGATCTGCCCAGAGGCGTTTTTGCTCATGATTATCAGAAAACCTGTACCATTTAACTGTTTATCACAGCAATGTCATCGTCGTTGTCATCGTCTGTTTTACTCCTTGATTTCTTCAGGATGCATATGTGTTGTGAGGAGGCTGTTTTGACAGAATCACGAAATCATTTGTGACTAAAACTTGTATATGACTTGAAGTGCTGAAAAGCTTATCAAATCAAAGCTCTTCCAATTGTGGAATTGGTGTAAGTGCGTTGCAACAGTACTACCTACCACACTACACATTTATGGCTCATTGGACATGAAGACTTCAAGTTGATTTCTACCTCAGTGTTTAGCGTACACTTTTACACATCTTTTGCTATGAACTCATCTGTGCTTTTGTTTCTTCTGTCTTTTTTCGCTACCGTTGAAATGATTTGCAGAAATCGCAGTTGATGCGGTCTGCCGAGGAAATAATGTTTTATGTTCTATTTTGTTTATTCGGATGTTTACCAACACTTGGTTGTTTATGGATGCATTCACTTATATGGTTAGGAACATTTGCATATTTAATTTCAGAACATACGAGTTAAGATATATATGAGTGACTTTCATTGTGATTGCGATTTGATTATAGCATTAATTCGTCACTGAACGTGTGGTGAATTCAAAAAACTGTAAGAATGAGAAGATAATCAGTTAGAGAGAATTTCGGACCTCATCTCCCAACACCAGCTTACATTTTGCAATCGCTTAGGGTCACCTGAATCACCTGGACTCTGCCGATGATCATCGACAGAGTCCAGCGAGCAGTAGTCCAATGAGCTCTTTTCGTTAAAGGCATCCTTTTCTAAGAGACTAATTTGCACTCGTACATTATTTTTATCTAATCATTGATGCTCGAATGAACTTCACAACAACGGAAAACGATCAGTTGTACGGTAAGATCGTAGGTCTGTAAAAATATGTTCAGCTTGAAACGAAATGTGAATGATTTCACTTGAAAATGCTATAGAATTTGTTTGAGGAGGAAGAATTTATTGAGCTGTTCAATAGATTTTCTAGACGAACATACGTAGTTAAAAATGGAAGTCAGTTTTGTCTAGTATTGTTCTTTTTGTTTATTTGTTTACGAATCAATTACGTATTGTCACACTGTTCAATAGTCAATGTAAAATATTTGTCCATTCAATTAAACTAGGAAGTGTATGCAAAATGGATTATCGATTTGTCTGCAGTTATAAGAAGAGTCAAACATGAAAAAACAAACAATGTTTGTTTGCGACATGCAGATGACGATGATGAAGATAATGACAAGACCTCAATGACACGATGATGAACGTTATGTGATTGTATTGAATCGTTTTGACGAACATTCGGTGACGAACTCATTAGGTTGAGAACGACAAACTTCCATTAGGGACCGTAAGGTGATAAGTTATGGTCATCATAGAGAGTTTGCTTTTGTAAACATTTAATTTATCTACATTACGGTCCGCAAAAGAGGGAGATGAATGAGTCTCCACTACGTGGATTCATTTCCGATGAAATAAATCTGTAGGGCGTTATTAATTTATTTTCTTCCTTTAGTGCAGTGCGACAACATGCATTGGTGCCAATGCATGCACTGATTTTTTTCTACTAAGTGCTTATATATAGTGTACTACAACTACTAATCGATTTAATAAGGCGGGAATAGTTTGAAAATTTTTCTTCTAGGATCATAAACTGCTTCTTCATACACTATGTGGATCTCATTAAATCTTTTTTTTTGTACTCGAGAAGTTGCTAACTCCTCAAGCTAGAAATTTTATTTTTGTTTCATTTTAAGTTTTGCGTAACTATCAAGGCAACTTATTGCTGTGAAATGGGCGTAGTGGAGCAGTGGATCAGTGATGGAAGTGCTACAGTGACACATAAGCCCGTGTTCGTTCCACAGGCCTACCAAGTAGTTACGTAGTTACTCCTGGGTCAGTAACCAGGTATCAAGTAAATCTGGATAAGATAAAAACGTACTGAGTCGGTAATGAACGACCACTCTATAGATCGGGCTCGTATTCAACAACCTCCACGATACCACCTGATGAGCACGAATGCGTAGGCGTATCCCACAACAGGGTTCGATCAAACTAAGGCTTACGTGGTTTTTTTTTATTAAGAAAGGCTATAATTTAACTGTAACTAACTGTAAACTCAAACGAAAAAGCAAACGATCACATTCGTAACAATGTTTTTTCGAGGGCTCAGCTCAACAAAAATTATCGATATTCTTCAAAGATTCAGAAATAGTTAATGAGAAAAATCAGTGTGTGAAATAAAAAATGAAAAAGGTAAAATTATTGAATGGAATCAAAAAAAAATCAAAGTATTCAAAAATTACGTTGGACTCATTATTGAAAGTTGTAAGCTTTAGCTAAGTAGTAAGAGGGTGAAGAAATGATTGAGGTAATTCTGCTTGAACTACTGAAAATTCGCTATATTTTTCATATCTTTCAAAAAAAACGCTTTAGTGTTTTAAAAAATCTTTATGGGAAGTATGCTCATTATTTGAAAATGTTTTCGTGCAAGTATTGATCAAGGTGGACAAAACATATTGAATTTCCCTCAACTGTGTTGATATCAACGTCTGTCTTAAAGACGAACCTCATTATACCTCATAAGGAAATTCCACGTGTGTTATGTTGTAACGGAATGTCATAATCAATTGTTTTTCTTTTGAGTTTCTTTTTGGTCGAACATATCGTGAGGGCTGATGTTTTCTGTGGTAGAAAAACCTCCTATTGTAATTAAGTTTTTTTTTTGTGCATTTAAAGGAGCGTTATGCAAACTAACTCCAAAGTACAAAATTGCATTGTTCGCTTCTCTCCGATAAGTTATTCTAACAAACTGATCTCATGCTAAAGCTGAATCAACATCATCTGAATCCATCAAATGATATATTCGTCAGACTCGTTACTTTGTGAGTGATGCGATTCTTGTTCTACCTCGTCCTCATAACAGGTAATGAACGTCAACGTCACGATATACTTCATTTCACTTGAAATCTAGCTTTCAGAAGAGTTTATATTCTGAAAGCTGGGCTATATTAATTTTGTTCTAATGAAATTTACTTAGATAAATGTTGTCCGATTAATAAAGTGCTTGTTATCTACCTGAGGAAAATTCGTTTCAAAAAAAAAGTGATGAACTTCAACCGTTCTTGATCATTTTGTAGTCTAGTTGGTTTTTTCCCTAACTATTTCGTAGCGAACTCGTTGACGAGCGAGTGCTGATAACAGAAATGAAGCAGTGTAGCAATAAGTGATCGTATAACGAGAACCGTGGTAGTATAGTGGATAAGCACAATTGAACGAGTATCTGTGGGAACGGGTTCGAGACCCACCTGAGGCTCCGAGTTTTGCAACTAACTTAGAATCATTACGGATATTTCGCAGAGTGTCTTTCATTGCGTTTTTCAATTAAAA
>KN716164.1:465632-480814 GCA_000816705.1 Dictyocaulus viviparus
GGCTAATCACCAAAATTCACCTCCGCCACAGTTACAAGAATCCATCAGTTTCATCATAGTACAATATTTTTACTTGACAATCGAACACCAATCACAGGAAGCTGTTGAGGAATTTTCATCGAATTAAGGATTTGCGACATTGAATGAAAGCGAAATTGATAATAAAAATGAGTGTGAAATGGAAATCAACAGAAACTCGCATCTTCTCACGTAATATTGCTCTCATAAGGAAATCCTCAAGGTGTTGTGATTTCCTATCCGCCTGTTCGCTAATGCTTCGTTGCTTTGGGTAAACAACTGAATCATTTCTGACAACGTAACAACAAGTACGACGGACTGTACGAAGAAGAAGAAGTAGTAAAAAGCAGATGTTTTTACTTACAAGTAAGGAAACGGAGGAGGTCTAAATGTCAAGTTAAATATAAGGAGTTAAAATGGGCATATGGGAATCGATTATTTGCGAAAATATTGGCGTTCTTGTTATTTGTCGAGTAAATAAAACTTCTTTTGATCACCTGTTTGGATATCGATTTTGTATCCATAAAAAATTTACGATAGAAAACATTACTCTTCCAATCGATATGTTCCTTTATAGAATAAGAATGTTCTCACCTTACAAAGTTACTGAGTTATCAATGAAAGCTGTAACTTCATTACCGTAATCAGTCCATTATTGGATGGTTTGTGATGAAGACAAGAAGAACTGTTCATAATTTTTATATGCTTAATCAGGTAATCATCGATGATCATGAGGAAGAAAAAGAGTTAAAGATGTTTTCTAGACGTTTGGAATATCGTATAGTTTAATTAATACATCGGAGCTTTTATCTCTAATGAGATTCCTTGTATTTTCATATCATGAATATTGTGGGCTGAAGTATATCTCATAGCGTGTATCTCTCAAAACTAGCAGGTCCGTCATCCCTCCATGGTCGTTAAATTGGTACCGGAGAGGACTATGTAGAACAAACAGCACTGATTTGATAAAGAGGGCGAACCCAAGTCATTTCACAGACCAGGTTCGCCTTCAACCAACACCACCACCACCGCCACCACCACCATATCAAGTTGAACACGAATGTGCAGATACAACTCGTTACAGGAATTCATCAACGCTAAAGTTTTTTTAACGGTTTTTTCTTATCCATACTCATTCTTCAAAGAGTAGAAGAATTCATAACCCAAATTTCAAAGATTAGGAGGCCAAAAAAAAAGAGAAGATTTTCAAGAAGGCGAATGACGTAAATCTCTCGGGTCACTTTTAATTGTAAATATTTGGACTCCATTTATTTTAAAAGATACTGTAATTTCTGTAGGGAAAAAATCCCCACAACTTCACTGAAGCTCTAAATTCGCAAGAAAACTTCAATATTTTGTTAGTTCTTCAATCATTTTCATAAACAAATTTTATCAACACTTATTGAAGCTAAATGGAGGTTATGTTGATGTGTAAAAGAATCCTCCGAAGAGGAATGAGTGAAATGTAATTTATCTTAGACAATATAAGTGATGAGAACGCATGTACAGCTTACACTCATCAAACCTTACCCTAGCCTCAATTGGCTATTGTCAAGATCAAAATATGAATGTTCTATCGCACATCAACTTCAACCACTTAATTGAGAAAAAAAATTTTTGTTGAACATCAAGAAAAGTGCATTCCCCAAATAATGCTGCTCCCTTATGTATTGTACTTCAATACCCATATCGTCTACAACGTACTGAACGCCCTCAGGCCACCCCAATACGTAGAGAATCGTTTCGGGAACCAACTGATAATTTTGTCACGTTGTCATTACTGCCCCGCAAGTCAAGTGGTTCGAGAGAATCGTATCGGAGAAAAATATTCTACCACTCTCGATAGTTAATGTGTCAATCAGGATTTTATCGGAAACTGATTATTTTGATCGGATAATATAAGCTTAGGCGTTGATCAATCCCATGTGGTGGAATGCGCCTAATCATTCGTGTTCAACGTGATATCGTGGTTGAATGCGAGTCTGGTCTATGCAGTGACTTAAGTTGACCACACCACTCTTCACCAAATTAGTGCTGGCTAGATTTTCTAATTCCGACTTTCTGACCCAGATCTCTCTGATACCAATTTACCGATCCCGGAGGGATGAAGGGCTTGATATGCCTGGAGGGATGGCTTCGAACTGATTTGAACCGGTGTGTGACCATGGCACCTCCACTACTGCGCCCCCATTATTTTGAAGGAATGGAAGTATGGCATTATCTCCATAGACAGACGCCACGAAATTGAGAAAATTTTTAACAAAATAGTACTAATATTATTATTATCAAAAATTCTAAGTGTTCTATATCTATTGAAGCATTTCTTTGAATAACATTCACAATACTCAAGATAGTGCTTTTTAATTTTTACATTCCCACCTTAACAAGTACTGGTACTGAATGGTGCAGCAGACTTCTAATGCTGTAGACGTTCCGACGTTACGAAAGTGGTGATGAGTTTGTCTGTTTGTTTGTAAACCAGTTTCATTTAATAGAAATCACTTTCTAAATCCCTCTAATACTTCGATCATCGTTTACTTTAAATTTTATGTAAATTATTTCTGATATCATTATGATATGAGAGGAACGAAATCTTATCAGTAGCTGATGATTTCGTCCGAGAATTCAGATTGTTTGTTTGGAATTCAGACCTGGAATTTGGTTATGTGAAAACCGCGTCGGATCCGTATTATGATCGATCAGATGATTGATGATGACAACGACGACAACGACGGCGACGACGACAACGGCGATGACAACGGCAAAGGTAGTGAAATGCTGTAAGTAAGTGATTAGATATATCGTTTATATCATCATGTGTCGCTTTCATATTTTTCATTTACTTCATCACTTTCATCCTTTATCCTACTTCATCATCCTCATCACCTATTTGATTGGCTTTAAGTTATAACGATTTCAAAACTTGCAGTTTTTTTTTCATTAGATAGGAAAAAATAAAACAAAATATACTGTTGTAATATAGTACTGGCATAAGCAATGCAAATTATGATCATTGATTTTCTTGAAACCCTATGTTTTCTATCTAAACAACATGAAATCCTATATAATTCCTATGCTGGAAATTCCATTACTACATTGAGAAATTTGTCTTTCTCCTCTTATCAATTAGAATTTATAAAAATATTATAATTATTGTTGTTATTATTTTTGGATCTAGCAATTTTCTTCTTCTCCAAAAATCAAAAACAACAACATTACAGTATTGAAGAGGTCATTGAGGTTGAAAAAAGTGACTAACAATGAGTAGATTTACTACACTACGAGCAATCTCCTGTGTGCCTCGCTTCTGCGCCTCGCCTCTGTTCCCCTAGGAGTAACAAAAGACCAATTCAAGTTTATCGCTACACTGACGTCATTCTGAAAGCAAATAGAGAGAACGAGAGGGAAAAAACCTCGTAGTACAAAACCATTTTGACGACGATATCATTGAGAAAACGGTGAGCATGCTTAGGCGATCGTATAACTCGTATAACTCTACTCTATAATTTCACTGACAATGCTTTTTATCATCGAGAAAAACTAGCCTCTCAAGTTTTACCTTTCTTCTCCATCGCTTTTGCATTTGACTTATGTGAGGTAGAAATCTTTATAAGCCTTATAGAATTTTGACAGCTGATGTCTTCTTAACTTGAGTGCTTTATTGATCAGCACATTGAAACTCAACAAAATTAGACTCATTCAAGCATATCACTTTTTCGAGATTTCTGGATAACGTACTTTTTTGCTTTCCGTTTTGTACAGAGCTATTATAAGTAATCAATGTGACTCAGTAATCATTAAGTAGAAACCTTTACAAAGGCTTATGACGACGTGATAATCTTATGGACTCCTTGAAGTGCTAGAAACCACATTATTAACATTTACAAGTATAATAAATACTACCTCGCCGCTTTGAGTCATATTATTTACTGAAGCATAATGAGGTATGCGATCTTCTGGAATGATAAGAGCTATAGTAAGCTACGGAATCACTTTTAAGCTTTCGTTTAGCGTTTTTATGTAAGCATTTCGGTTCGGTAACAAAATCATACCAGTCTTTCCCACAACGTTTGTGTACAACAAATTTAAAAACGTTTTTTTTCATTGATTTTTACCATTCAAAAAAACATCGAGAATTTCAGTGGCTTGAAATAGCATCACATTTGAAAGGTGTAAAAGACAATCACCGTTTGAATATGCTGTCTATTGAAGCTTTTTCTAATATCTGTGAGCTCGAACTCATTTCTTATCACATAGTTGATAACCTCACTTCTTTTCTGAACTCTTTTCGTTATTCCTCCATTATCGATCACTAACATGCCGGTTGTTAACACAACGATTATTTGATGAGGCTCATCATTTCAACCTTTTGCTTTTCTGAGTTTCTTCTTTGTATTTCAAAATTCGGCTTATTTAATATTCTTATTGATTGAAACGGGAAAAGCTGGCGTTAATCCATCATCGAGTTTACACTGTATTACAACTATTGTTAGTTTTGATATCGTTATGATTCTGAAGGTCAAATTGCGACTTATTTCATTCTCAGCTATAAAAAGCAGAGAAAAACCGACCAAAAAAAAATATTAATGCATATTAAGTACCGATGGAGGAAAAACCTAATTTTTTTCACTGAACTGACTCACGCTTACGAATCTAATGCTAAGATAGAGTGAAAGGTTCTGTCCTCTTTGAGTACGTCTTAGTTCGGTTGTCAGTAGTCGGGGAGGTGGCGAAGCAATACAAGGGCGGATTGAGTCCGCTTCTAAGATAGCCATTCTTTTCATTCCTACGTAATCCACAAATTGGTACCGATACATCTTAGGGTGAAAGCAGCACGAAACTCACAAAAATCGATTATTTGAGGTCAGTGAGTAAACCCTAGTGATAATGATGATGTAGTTTCGTACACCATAACACAATCAAATACGTATTGGTTAAAATCATCAAGTTTTTTGCTGTGAATATTTGTTATGTCAGAAAATTTTTTAGAAAAGACGTCTCAAAATTAATCTAGTTCAAGAAAAGCTAACGGAAAACAGACCGCAGCTTGAAAGTACAAGCCGCAATCAGGTAGTTTTTAAAGAACGGGTTATGGAAAAAAAAATCAGCCAAGAAAAAATCCGTCGAACAGCTTCAAGGTCAAATTTTCTTCTAATCGGCCGATCGACCGACCGCTTCATTACCATTTCCGTTTGTTGTGTTTTTCTTCTATCGTTACTTTAAATTTCCTCGTGTTGACTTTTCCATGTGTTTTTCTTTTCCGGTCGATGATATTTGTGAAGAAAAAGTGCTTGGCATTTTATTGAGGTTGTCGTACCATACTTAAGAGAAAACCTCCGGACTTTTTCAAAGTTAATCAAATATTGATAAGATTAGAGCTTATCCTATTTTGAGTTCATTGAGTCTATTTTCTTATCAATCAGATTTTTGTGTAACTCGCTTTTTTTACCTCATTATCCTTATTCTCAAATAAGTACTCAGCGCTTCAAACCAGATTTCTTAAAACGTTTCGACTTTCTCTTTCACCTTGCAAGTTGAAATGTCGTAACAATTGAAATGTAGTCGTCATTTGTTGTAGAGTACTCGTAGTTGAAAAATTTATAAGCTCGTACCATCATTTTATAATATACATAAATAAAACTTTTTGAAAACCTTAAAGCAAAAATTTACCATATTAACCAAGGAGCGATTTCGTTTTTCTCAAATAAACAAGCATAATAATGATGAATACAGGATGCATAGTGAGGATGTTCACTCATTGAAGCCCTCAGGAAACGAGGATATAGAGAAATCTTCGAGATTTGCTATATCTCAAAGAACAATAGAAACCATCCATAAGTTGAAAAACAACATATTGTAGTTACTGGGATGAATCGTATAGCATGAGAATGCCATGACCGGATTTCACGCCTCAAAAAGTGTACCTCCTCCAGTTTTTTTTTCAAACATTTCTACCTCAAAAAGAAAGGTACTCAGAATTATGAATGTGTACTGGCTGATGAATTTTCAGATGCCTACACATCACTTACTATTTGACGAGTTGTCAACAGCGAAGAGCTCAAGAGGTAGTGAGGTCAATTTAAGGTTCACTATTGGGATTTGTTTGTGATTGCGTAGGCTATTGTGAGAAATAATCTGTAGTGAACTTCCGTTTGTGACGGATTTCGAAGAGAAAAAATTTGTTCGAGTTATTACCAAAAGGTCATGTTGTCGGTCTAACAGAAAGGATATTTAGTAAGTTCCATGTTATAGTTGCATAAAGTTATAAGAATTGATCGAATCACTACAGTTAATAAAAATAAGGGACGACAGATTACTTGGCTAGTTCGATTTCTTAACCAATTCATCCAAACCCATAGCTCAACCCGACGTCAATCATCTCGGCGTTCATCTCTTCTTAGAAGACATAAAAACATTTGATTAAAAGAAAGCACTGATTCGAAGTGATTGCAACTGTGAACGTCTCTTATTTTTCTCGCCTCTGTCACTCTGAGGTCACATTTCCAGCCGAGCGTTGAATATAAGTGTCTCATACATTCACTTTTAACTAACTTCCAGAATTTCATCGTACTTTTGTTATGCTGGAGCGTTTCTTGAAACCTAATTCTATTAATTGACCTTTAGTTTGTAAGCTTTTTCTTCGAAATATCTTTATAGATCTTTATCTTTATGGCTTTTCATTTATCAGATCTGATGGTGTGCTGCTACTTCGGCAATGCCTGAACGAATTCCGTTGTGTTTCTATTCTCGCAGCGTTCTATTACTTCCCTTAACAAATTTATTTTTACATTGTCATGAAGTTTGATGACGTATTGGATGAAGTTTTTCGATGAATTCGTTGTGTTGTTTGTTTTTTCGATCACCTTCATTCCTCATAATGCTTTTGAGTCTGAATGAAATGCTTAATGCTTAACGTTTAACCTTGAGGCTTTTGTGTGTCTGAGGCAAGTGCATTTCAACGTTGTCTTTATATTGGTTGAATAAGTATTTTCGTTAGTGAGTAAGAGTTTTCTCTTTATCATCTAGTGATTTCTTTATCACCTATCATTGTCCGGTTCTCTTATGAGTTACTTTTTCCTCGTGAGATCTCAATAATTTTTCATTTTTTTTCCTGTTTCTTTAAAATTTTCTATCAATAAATGTGTTTTAATTGTGTAGTGAATCAAAACCGGTTTGTTATGCCTTATCATTTTTGATCGTCAACTCTGCTTTACCTATGAATCGATACGAAAAAAAAATCGATTGAGTATCATCAGAACATCGATGAGCTTTACTAGTAATGTTACTACTAACAGCTTATTACTAGTTGCACTATTCGTGAGAACAATTGAGTGATAATAAGATAATAAGTGGTAAGATCACCTTTGCTTTGACAAACCGTTGAGTAAATCTGATTGTAATAACGTTAGCATCAGCACTCCTTTTCAAATATGATCAACGATAAAGCTGCCTTGTTTACTCGTTGCTGTACCTCACAGTATTCACTTTACTCCGAAGAAAGGGAAAAAAATTGTTTATTTCCTCTAATGGGAATGTTTATTTTCACTCTGAAACTATTTCAACATCCGATTTTGCGGCAGTGTCGACGATTTCTATGGGCGTCACGGATTACAGTATTCGTCTTGACTAATATTCTTGTACTCGCCAAATTTTACGAGTGTTAAGAAGCAATTGAGTTAGTTCAGGAAAATATTCATTTACCTTTTCAATGAGATGCTGAGTAGTACATACCTGCCAAGATTTGAAAGACGTCGTATTATATTTTCACCAGTAATTGCATATATGCTTTCAATGTAATATTGACATCATTGTAAAAAAAATTGCTAGAAAAAAATTATACTGTACTCTCAGCGGAGAATTAATGACGCTACGAAACGCGCGTAATTTTTATGTACGGTAGTTTTCGAAACGTCACATACACAATTAAACCATTAGCCTCGTTGTCGCCAACCCAACTCGTCGCTCTTAGAATCCAAATACTTCCGTAGGACTTATGATAGAACTCAGCTTAGCTATACTCTTCTGTATCGACAGCTAGTGAACTCGTCAAAATATGATTTCATCCCACCAATATGTGAGCTTCATTGCTTTTATCTAAAGGTCCAAGAATAAAGAAGGAAAAAATCTTGATCGGCATGGTTCTGATGAAGACGACATCACTGAGCATCAGAAGTTTTCACTTTTTTTTGATGATCACGACTTCTTGGTCAAGAAAAAGATGATGATGATTAATTGAAGACTGAAGCAAATTTTCGAGAAAGTTTAGAGAATAAATCTCCAGTACTCGATATGGTTCGAAATATTTTGACACGCAATCAAATGTGGCGTTCTTTGAGGGAATTCTTTCAAGTTTTATTTGACCTTTGGTTGCGTTATGATCACTGACCGTATTTGGCGCACTGGTGAGAGGTTGTGCTTCGTAATGCTACGCTTTTCAAGTTGACTCTTTACTAAATCCAACTGTGCTCTCCACTCACCATTCTCACCAGGATAAGTTGAAGATTTACGTAAAGATGAACTCTATCAGTAAAACCAACCTCGAGAATGCTTCACAAATAAAGCTTTACCTAGGCGATAAAATGCATATTCAGTCTCTTTAATGGGTTACAGTAACTAGACTCTATCAAATAGTTGCAACTTATCTTCTAAAATGATTGTGGCACCATCATCATTTTGACGACTCTGAAAGTATGGGAGACTGATTCTGCTCAGAAGCGAATACGAACGGTAGCGCAGTCCAGCATAGAAGTACAGTACTCAAAATTGTTCTCAGAATTCATCCCTCTATATCACAAAGTTTGTTGCGACACTTCATTGTAGGACAGCTAAATAAGAATACCATTTAATGCTTATCGACGCCTCAATCAGTACCTCCGTTGTGTACACGTCTCCATAACGTCTCGTTAACTGTAAGGCTCTATCGATGTTATTACGATCTTATATGAATAGATGTCTTCTGAATACGTCGAGAGCATCCGAATACCAATACCATCTAGAATAGTTTCGTACTAAAGCAAGCTACTGCTTGAGATATTTGTTTTTCATAGTCAATTTGCATACGACTAATTGACCTATCCATTTTTCGCTCTTTCCCTTTGAAATGATGCAAAGTAATGCTATTCAAGTGATATTTTACAAAAATTTTCAATATAATTAGATTATCGAATAAGTGCTTGTTTGAGGGAAAAGCCTAAACATATCTCAGTTTTATTTCTTCTGCATCGCATAGTGGTAGAATTGCCTGGAAGAGCCGATACATTCGTGAATGATTCCTCCACTAAGAAATAGCTCAAATTTATTCTTTTTTACTATGATATGGTAGGTTATGATGACATGCCACTGATAACTTTAGTTTCTGAGTTATCCACAAAAAGCTTTAACCACATGCGGGATTTCCCTCATTTCGCGGATTTCTATTCTACAGTTTGCACGAACACGTTTCATACTTTCTTCCTTAATCAATTAGCAAACATCTTCTCTGGTTTTGTGAATAACTCGTCAACCTCTTTTCATTCAGTTTCATGAGTTCTACAAAGATGTTTTCTGTACAAAAAGGAGGTTTTTTGAACTCTGACACTTGTAAGTTGTTATAACAATTAATAGACTATACTATATTCCATCAAGCTAGCAAAATCATATGTTACATTAGCCAAAGTTAAAATTTATCAACATTATTCTTCATCTTATACTCACTACTTTTATAACCTCATTGATTCGATCTGCTCTTATTTACGCTTCTATCGTTCTTGTCAACTGCCAGTATGCTGAATGTAACCACAAGTCACTCATATGCATCTCTTTACAAATCCTCTAAACTTCAAGCAAGGCTTTTTCCTAAGTACTAACTGCAATCAAAGTCAAAATAAAGCTCTAGAGATTTTAGAGAACACTCATAGGTAGAACCACAATCATATTAATTTTACAATCACCGTAATTGTATCGTGATTTGATTTGCATGGATATTAGAATATCTGAGATTGAGCTGAGCCGGCCGCATAACTTGGTACCTCAGACGGGACTCGAACCCGCACTTACAGATATCCTGTCTGCCGTGCTGATCCATTACACTGCCGACGTGCTTGATTCAAGACCACTCAATGCTCCACTTATAGTAAGTGGATATCTTATCAGCATTCTCACCCGTCAACGGGCTCGAGCTGGTGAGCCAATATTTCACTCATATGTGGCTCAAGTATTTTAATGCATTCAAATGTTTATCGAAAATTAGGAAGCAAAGCGTTCTGTGACGAAAACGTCATTGTGAAATGCCTCAAGCACCTTTAGACATCTTTTGAGATACCTATAAAATTTTCCCACATCAATTTAAATGATCGAATTTCTGAGACATTCAAATAATTTCGACAACAGAACTACAAAAAAGGCGTCTCAATAGTTCCTAAGCTGTTTCTCAAGAACAGATATCCCAAATTTAGCCGATCGATTCCGCTATTGATGAAGGGAGGGGAAAGATTAATTTTTCAAACAGTTTGTATCAGAATTCGCTAAAGATCGATTACACTAAAGATCTAAGGTTCTTCATTATCGTTACAATACGTTACATCAAAATAGAACGCCATTGCCGAACTCATTATTCTCTTGTCGTTTCCATTATCGTAAATCTTCTTGTGTAAGTGATGATCGTCTTCAGAATGAATGCATTACGAGGAAGTGAATGAGTTTCTCCATGGTCAACTAACAGGCGGATAATTTGGCGACCTTTGAAAAAGATTTTTTGCCTAAGAGAATGAGTTAAAAGAAAAAAGTTTGTAATGTGTTTTTATTTAGTTGTAATTAAATATAACAAGGAAAGTCTATTGGATGAATTTTGATTATATCGATCTTATGATTGTGTTTTAACGCTGTATCTGAAAAGATGATAACATAAAGTGCTTGTAAAATGTACTACTCGACCATGTAGTGCAGCTACGGCATAATCAATATTCCATTCGTTGATGATATAAGCTGTTATAAGCGGCTTGTAGCGAAGTTGTAAGTAGGCGAAGCTGTGCCTTCACGCAAACGTATCTTCGCCCACACAAACCGATTTGATGCCAGCGTCATCTTAGTCGTACATTTTGGAGGTCATTTGCGAACTTGGTAACACTTACCCGGAGAAGTTTTGCAGGTATTGCTTAAGTTATCTGGATACCTCAGATAGGCCTGCTGTGGTGTCCTCATAGTTTTCGCCACAGGCAGTAATCGGCCTTTATGGATTGAACGGATGTACCCTGTTGCGACTTTTTTCATCAAGACGGTTCCCCTTTTTTGATAGGTTCACTCATTTTCATTTCAATATAAGAATAGAAATCCAAGGGAAACTTGCCAGCTACGTTGAGGCAATAAACTATCTGGGATCTGGCAAGTAAAGTAGCTCCAATTAGATAGAGGTCATCGAGGTCGTGAAACGTTAAACAAGAATTGGTAAACGCTATAGCAAAATCTTTTATTATTGAATTTATTTGTAAGTTGTAAAGTGCATAGATATAATTCAAACTACTACTAAGTAAACTTGTAATAAATTCGTGACGTGGTCAACTAACCAACGTCACGCTAGACTCCATTTTGTTAAAAAGTAATTCGGAGGCGAATTGTGTGCCTCAAGGAAAGGCACCGCAAAAAAAGGTGACCGTATCCTCTCTTTCAATGATTTCTGAAAATCGTAAGCCTTAATAAATATAGGACTCTATTAGAAAACGGTAGTCCACGTTAATTTGGGTTTCTTCTGATGACGTTCTTTTTTTTTGATACATTACTGAGAAAGTCTAAAGAATATAGAGAGACTTCCTTCTAATCAAATTAATATGTTATATAAAGAGCAATCGCTATATACCACACTTGCTGACGTCGGTCCTACTGTAGAGCTACTCAAAGCGATCAGTACTCAACAAATTGTAAATGTTTAACGGAAGCATGGACGGAACCATGGAGTATTTATTAAAATCTTATCATCTAATGCGATGGTTGGGGTATAAATCATATATGAATTGTGCTTATATCTCTTATCTGAACAATAAAACCATATTCATAATTTAAATATTTGTTTCGTTATCATCAGGATTCCTATCAACCCCGAAGGGATGGTGGGCTCAGTGGACATGCATCAGGCGCGAACTTAATTCGGTTATACCTGTTACTGTGACACCTACGCCACTGTACAACTGTCGCCTCTATTATCAGGATTGCTAAAACTTCTAGAATATGATATCGAGTAACAATCAGAATACCCACCGATCAATAAATGATTATGGTATCTTGCTAAGTTTTAAGAAAGATCTCTTATTCGCATTGCCGTAATGCGTTAAAGCATACGCTGTGTCCACGGCATTTTGAGGTGATCGTAATGTTGCTGCACTCTAAGAGTGTCCAGATGCTTGGTAGCAAGACATCTCATTCGAAACCAATGGTTGTCACATTTTGACAAACTGGGATTTGTTCTGACTTCTTCATCTCCTCGATTGTACCAACTTATTCATGTAGTGTTAATGTCTTTCAAAATACTTGGGTATACAAAACTTTGGTTTCTTCATCCTAACTGTTTTCTGTAAGTCTCATAAAGAAAACTTGCCGACTTGCAGCTGATCTAGGATTGAGACTTGCAGACAGCTAATCATATCTTCCTGCGTAGCGCCTAAAGGCATCGGTATGCAGTATGGTTGAAAAAAAGTTAAGTTAAAAGTTTTAAACTGCAATCTCCTTCAAAAAAGTCCACATGATCTGCTTAAAAGCGCAAAAGGTTATGCTAACACCTAAAGTATAGAACTATAGTGATTTCACTATTGTGTAATAGAGTTATTTTTTCTATCAACTATATATGTTATAATCGTTTTATATTGTTACAATATATATCCCACATATGCCGAACACCTTCCTCAAGCAGGACTTCAATCCTCATTTAGCAGTCCTACGACTTAATGTGCTACCGATTGCACTATCTGTCTACAACTATATCTGTAATATTCGTGCACGAATCCTAGAGACTCTGAGAAATTTAACATCGTTGCGAATCAAATTCTTATTTATGAGATTCCTGGCATGTTTAGCTAATTGTGAGTTGTGTTGAACTTTCCTCAGAACCGCAACTCAAAGATAGCATGAGGCGAAACAATTCCTATCGGAGTATCACGGTTGCGAATGGTATAATCTCCCTGCATTCCAATTTAACTCTGTTGATCAGTTCTCCGTAATAGGGCGTATTTTCACAACTCTTGTCATTGTTAACAACGTACCTACATTATCCTCACTATTTATATGTTATTGTCAATAGGTTGGTGTTGAACTGCTGTTAGTCGTCATTGTACTAGTAAAAAGCATATGTTAGCAGAATATTACTCATGTGACAGAACTTGTTACTTCCGTTTAGCATCACTTGAAGTAGTTGACATGAGTGCTGAGATTGAAAGCATTCAATTGGTTCATTCATTTCTTCTAACAGATTTCTGTCATACAGCGAGTTCGTCACTCATTCTCATTCGATGAGTCTGCTCAAAATCGTAGGTTAGGTAGACTGAATTGAATTTCGATTGAATGAAGCCTGCGGTGTGATCAAAACGGTTTGGTCGTCATTGTTGTTGTACTAATACACTTACATTGAAGATGTTGTTATTGAAGTCGATAACCTGTTCGATTTGCTTTTCACTCGTAGACTTCCTTCTGTTTATTCAACTTAACATCACAACTACTTAGTGAATTTCGTAATAGTGACAAAGTAAATAACTACATCACAAATTTCACTTCATCAGTTAATATCTAGAAAATGTTTTCGTAAGAATGGTAAAGATTTTGGCATGTGTATCGGACAGTGAGTGAAATTTTCATCAGAAACTTTCCTCACGATATCAGCAATCGTGCTTCTCCTCGAAGTCGTTTGCATGATAGAATCATAAACTATCCGAACCAGATACTCAAAGAGGTTCATCCTTTTGAAGAAGAAACCTATTCCGTTTTATATATTTAGACATATAGAATTTAATAGTAATTTCTTAAAGAGAGTTTTTTGAAATCCATTATTAAGTTGTACTCGGTGCGCAGCTCACTTCACCTCTGAAACGTCTGACGTCAGGAGTCAAATATTTCAAATCGATAATTCTTACATTTTTGCTAACTTATGGGTTGTAATTCTATGTGATATTGTAAATCAGTATCTACTATCGGAGATCACTGCAAGTTTTTGAGTTAGACACGAAACTCGAAGACTCAGACAGAACAGCTTCTATAGAATTTACTCCGATAAAATACCTAAGGCTTGAGTTTATCTGTCTAACTCAAAAAAATTGAGATATCACTATCGTGCTAATCGCTATAAGTTGTCATAATTGATAATGAATGAACTTTATTTAAACTATTAAAAGAATAGTTTAATGTTTCAATGAGATTTTTTTTATTCCTTGAGGAAATTTATTGCTATCTATGTAGCATACACTTAGTACATATCTGTAATACCTCACTTTTTTAAAAAGACTCACACATTTCATTGTGCTTTTCATGAATGAGGCTTTTTGTTCTATTGAGGAAAAGTGCTCGACTGAGTTTTGTATGTTGATCAGATGGCAACGTCATCTATATAAATGAATTTTATTAAAATATCATCCTTTTGACAGAACCGCACAGAAGTTCCTCATTTATCCTCAATTTGATTAACAACATGAATCTATTGAGTTTTTCTATTTCCTCTCTATACGAGTTGAATAATAATGGTCCATATATCTTGTTGGTTGAAAATTGAAACAATTCAGTGACCTTCGGCCATAATTTATGAACTCCAAAAGGAGGTAAGGCTTAGTTTGGTTTGTGTGAGTGAAAGAACTCAGTCGGCTGTTCTTTTTGTGCGTGTGTTGCGGATATAGTAATTTTTGTACTACAGTAGTACTAAGGAATAACGATAATACTGACGTGAAATAAATAACCATAATGTCAATATCACTGCTATCGATAATATTTAAAATAATAAAACAAAAATCGATATCAATCAATTTTATCTACAACTTTATCTACAACAGTAAAAGTGTATTGATATCAGCAGTACTATCAGTTATTGTGACTTATAATCCAGTATTGAAATTGTCACGCAGTAATATGAACGGTTAATCTTGCGGATTATGGAAATGGGCGGAGGGAAATCACATGAAGGACAAATTTCGATTTGACGTAATCACGACGGCCATTTC
>KN716164.1:495787-508391 GCA_000816705.1 Dictyocaulus viviparus
GAACTGTAGCTGCTTACGTGTGAACGATACTCGCAATTCTGATTCTCTTCAACATCCCGATGTCCTCTATAGAGGGTAAGTAGTAAGAAAAAGTTCACAGGTGAACAACAATGCAAAGTAATCAATTAGTAGTCGCACGTTTCTATTGTCGAAGACGATTTCCGATTTGAAAGTATTCATGACGTGATTTGGAAGGTCACTTACACCACGTGACATCTGAGAACATCTCAGAAAAAGCATTTTTCTGGCTCTCAAGAACCGAACCAGCACTACCAATCTCTAGGACAAACTCATCAGTAGTTTTTTTTTGTACGATATCATATAAGTAGTTTGTTTAGATATTGTAACATGAGTTGTGGTTACAATGTTTATATACTGATGGTGGCGTTGTTTATTACCGTTGTGGCTAGTTTCGCATCAGGAATTCCAACACAACAGGTATCAATTATGCTAATATAAGCTTATTTTATTGACTGTTCGTCTCTTGTAGTGTCTTTTGTACCGCAGTCTGCCAAGTGGGTGTTTATTCAGGTTGTCGCTTATACCTCAAACCTGGGCAATTAAGCTTTTATAAACACAAAAACAACAACGATAACAGTATCGTAACAGTGACCTCACAACACAATAATTGTAATGCGCTAGCTACATAATCCTAATGTGATTAAATAAGTGTTACCTTAACGATACGCAATGTGATTTGGTTTCATAATGGTAGGGTAAGGAATGGTGACTACACAATATTGGATACCGTTGTTATTTCACACAATGATGAGGACGGTGAAATCTAGGGCTTAAGCTGCGTAATTACATCGTCCTCACGAACTGTGGATACACGAGGCGTTATAAGAACGATTATTGCGAAAGAGGACTGCTGGAAAGACTAAAGAAAGGACAGTGAGCTTACATTATAAACAAGGACAGCATCAGGAACAAACACTGTAAATAATAACATCAAAGAAAAGATGAATAGCGTACCGCATAACACTTGAGGAAATAAATAAAGTGAGCTATTATAAATCTTATGTATATGGTTGTGGTTAACAAATGTGATTCTCTCAAGCCCAGAAGTATATTGATCGATCGGTAAGCCGTGAATTCGTGAAAGGTAGTCATCTTTGTTATCTATCGATCGGTATCGGTTAGTTGATAAAGTCAGTACGTATTAGTTCAACAATAAGATGCTTTAGATAGTTCTTGAGAGAGTTCGGTGAGAAGGACAGCATATATTAAATTAACGTTCTCGCAGTACTTACGAAAAAGGTTTACGCATTTCAGTTAGTTCTCGTCTCCTTTCTTCTTCGAAGTTGTTATGTCAAATTTTAATGAAAGCTGAAAATCTGGAAAGTTCACGGTAGACAACTTGAAGATGATCTAATGAGACGATCAGTATAATGTTGAGGTCCGTTTGCTCGACTTGGTGGACTACTGCGAACTGATTCGGGCCTGTGTGTCACTATGACATTTCACCACTGCGCCACAGCGATTTCTCGAATTCATTTAGTACATTACTTTCACGAAATCATCATGAGGCTGGAGAATAATGAGCGAACCATACAATATCAGTCAGAGTTGCATGCATTTTCGACACCGTGCTTGAATTCATCTACGATTTTCTTGAAAATGAAATGTATTGAAAAGAAACATGTGTACTAATGCTTTCATATATGACTGAGCAGTCTCGCAGCCGTTCCGGATCTGCCAGGCCCGTCATAATGCGGTGAGTTGGTACTAGAGAAATTATGTTGTATTGAACAGTACTGGTTTGATGAAAAGTGATCAATTCAAATCACTGAGTAGATTAGGTTTTCATTCAACCACCTCGACAATATCAAGCTGAACTCGAATGCGTTGGCGCATCCCTATCACCTTTTTTAGAAGCAATAAGTGTTCCATGTTGGTAGTAGAGAACATTTATCTTGATCACGTGATTATTGAGGCATCAGTGAGCAGACGTCTTTCTATGGAGGATCTTAATGCTAGCGTTCTGCCCTCTATGTACAAATCGTTACCTCTGTCCCTTAACTTTTGCACATACAGCTTTGGCTCTTAAAGAGAGAACGAGATCTTATTTATTTCAATAATTTGTCATTTGTTATATATTACATATTTTGTGTTAAGATATATGTAGATACATTCCATACAGAATCTCATACAGCTGCTTTGAAAACGATCAAGAAAAGATTCTATTTGTTCTACTTCAGATCATGCTCAGGGTTGTTCCATTTGATGAAAGAACTCTGGCTCTTGGCATCAATTGGACGTTCCTCAGATTACTTGGTACGGTCTGCTGAACGTTTTGCAAGAGTTTCATAACTGTTTTTGTGCTATCATGTCTTGACATGAACTGATGAAGCTTAGGTTTCATTCCTGGCGGTATTCTTTTCGGGATGTTGATTGATATTGCATGCCTGAAATGGGAGGAGAGTTGTGGACGTCGTCAAAGTTGCCTCATCTACGATCCTTTGAATCTCAGTTGGACCATTACAGCACTTGGTTTGTGTTTTCTGATTTGCTAAAAATTGTAAAAGCTAGCATAGAAAAACTTTCAAAGTTCAATCAAAACATTTTTATTAAATAACTGATCCATATTTGACTTCTACTATGTTAATAAAAACTACACCTTAAAAATGCTAATTAACCCTCTGAAGTGAAGTGAATTTTTCTTAAATAGTGAGTTAGAAGTATAAGAAGAAAGGCAACAAAATGGAGGAATAATTGAAGTGTCATCACTTTTATACGAGTTAAAAGCATAAGTGGTCAATTTGAGTCAAATTTTTCGAAAAAAACTCAAATCAAATAGCAACAAACGTCCACCTATCGCTTTGTTTGATAGCTTTTAGAGGAAATAGGTGAAAATATAACTCTAGAACTCTTAAACAATCAACATTTCTATTAACGTTTTCATAAGCCTTCAGTTCTCCGTGTTTTCAAAATTGTATGTCGGAGATAAAGAGGTAACAATTGAGTTACACCTTATTAAATCGTTTTTTTTTTTCAGCGATTGTCTGTAAGTTGCTGTCGATTCTGACGGCGTTGTTCGGTTATATGACGTATCGACCATCCGATCTTGAGAATTCCATGTCGGTTCAGTCGGTTGATTCACAAGGAATACTGCATCTGGTCGTTAATGATGACAGACCTCCTGAACACTTTTATAAACGCAAATCCGTTATAAGCTGAACCTCATACTTTACTACATTACAAATCTCAAAGATTACGGTGTTAAACAAAAAATGCTTCAATACGTGTAACGAAATGTCGTTGTACATACTAATACTATACATACAAAGAATTTGAATATGGTGATTACTCATTTTTGTTATCGATTAGATTGATACTCAACTGGCGATACTACGTGGAAATCTAGGTGATTATCATCAAGTGCAAACGTACTTGATTGCTTAGCAGTTGTATTTCTTATCGCATACATGAGGTCTACCAAAAAGTTCTATTCGTTTCAAGGATAAAGCAACCTCATATGGCATCCATTTTGAATATTTTCAAGACAATCCACTTAGAAATCGTGCCTCTACGCAGAACTCTGTCAATGAGTTTCGACATGCTTCTTCAGCACTTCTTCTCTAATTTGAAATTTGTATGAAGTACGGTGGCATAAATGAACGAAATAGACAGAACTTTCCGGTAGACCTGATAGTAATTTAAAAACATTACAGTTTTTTTTCCTCAATAACACCATTCCATAGTATGAAGATATTCCTCATCCGCTTTTTAAGTGTAATAGAGTTGAGGATTGTTAGAATGGTATTATGTGAATATTATTCTATCATGCTAGTAACTATATTTTCATTAATAAGGGTTCTATTGGTTTTGTAATTCTACTTGATTCTATGTTGTTATGGAAATCCTCAAAGCTCCCTGAATCTTTGAATCTGTTAATGAGTCTCCGATCTACAATCAACCTATTCGATTATCTCTTAAGTTTTAATATTGAGAAAGATTTGCGCTGCTTCTCTCATCAGATTCCGTATTGACGACACGTTTGCGATTACAAGTGATGTATCTTATTGATTTCTTCTTCGAATATTGATTCGTATTGATTTGTTTTCTATAAGTTGAGAGCAGCACATCAGCACTTGTTCATCGTTATGTGTTTGTGATTTTTTTCAGTTTTTCTGATTTCATCACCTCATTCCTTCTATGTAACTACTTTTTTCTCCGTCTTATGTTAATGTACAATTTCAGGTCTGTTCTGTTTCGCTTTACTTGGACAGTAACTGTCTTCAATGACGTTAATGTCCCGTTGTCAGTAGCGTTGTTAAGCGCAATTATCAGTCACTATCACTTTCATTCTCACTTGATTACTAATTTCCTTCACTTTTATGATTAATTTGTGTAAATTCATGTATATTAATATAAATATTATTAGCATCCTTGTAAAAGTGGTGCAGTGGCTTAGTGGTGGAAGGGCTGCAGTGACACAGCGGCCTGAATCAGTTCGCGCTGCCCTCCAAGCCTACAACCGCCATCACTCCGGGGTCGGTAAAATGATGCCAGAGGAATCTGGGTAAGATATCTAGCACTGATTCGATGAAGAGTCAACACAAGTCCCTGTATAGACCAGGCACGCATTCAGTAACTCCAACGACATAACGATGAACACGAATGTGTTGGCGTATCCCGCCACAAGGGTTTGGTCAACGCCAAACATCATCTTATCTTTTTATAAATATTTTATTCATTTAAAGCATCTGACACACGGGATTGAACAACCATTAAACAAAACAAAATTTTCAATGACAATTATTAGATCGCAATTTGGGAAATCGATTTTTTTTCTCGTTCCATAGAAAGTACAGCATCCTATGAAATTCATGCATCACCTCAATATTTTGAGGATCGGTTTTTTTTTCGTGCTGATTCCTGGTAGTGAAGAGATAAAGGACAACTTTCTTTTTGCTCCCTCACTCGATTGACCACTCTATGGACGAAAAAGGATGCATTTCAGGAGTCCAACATTGTAGTATCAGAAACGCACATAAACAAATTTGCCCCATTGTTGAATTTTGACTCATAACTTTTATCTCTGATACAAAATAGCTCTATTTTAAATTTCTTAACAATCTATTACGTTTGTTGCTTGAGTCAGATTTGTTCGAATTCTGTATTTTAAGTACTGTTCACATCAGTTAAGATACAGTCGGATGATTGTATTCCAAATATTTCATCGATTTACATCCATGCAAATTTTATCGTCAAGTGAAGCTCAGAAGATTTCACATGTAAAATTGATCTCTCTCATAGAATACTCGGTCATCGAAATCTTCATTTAAGCTGCATATAATAATTTAGCCTAGTGGTGGTCATGCCACAGTGGCACGCATGCCCAAATCAGTTCCTGGCCACCCCGCAGGCCTACCAAGCCTACCATCCCTCCGGCTTCGATGAATTGATACCAAAGGAATCTGGGTACGATATATAGCATTGACTTGATGAAGATTGGTGAACTCAATTAACTGTAAGCTCACATTCAACCACCATCAACATCACCATATCACCTTGGACATGAATGTGTAGGCTCATACCGTTACAAAGGATTGGTCAGCACCAAAGCTTATCTTATCTTATACTATTCATTTAGTCCTATTATAATTTTGAGCACTTGATATCAGATTTTTTTAGATTGCAGGGTACCAACACTAAATTAGTATAACACTGAGTTAAACATTTGAGGGAATCCACTAACTAATCCACTTTTTCTGATTCTACAAATCCGTTAGTTTTTCTATGTATTATTGTTGAAATAAACATGAAGTGAAAAAAGCTTTAAAGCGCCATCGACGCCATCACGCTAATCGAAAACCGGTATTCTTAATCACTCAATCCTTCTTGGAGATGTACAAAAATTTACCTGAACTCAATAAAACATGATAGATCTAATCAGGCGCCTTGTGTTGTTTAACTGGCTTAACGATTTTACGCCTTAATGTTATTTCCTTGTCAATTCATATCGCCTGACGGTGAAGCTCTACTGCTCTACTGTTGTTGTCTGTTTATTCAGAAAATGACGAAAGCTGAGAGGTAGGAGGTAAAAACGTTCTCCATCATTGTGTCCGTTTGTCATCATGCACCTCAAGAGTAGCAAATAGCTGTAATCATTTGGGATGAGGAATCGAACCCGACTGCGCGTCGACCGATACGCGGCAACGATGCCTCGCCACTAACAATAACACCAGGGTTCTACCCCTTCATTGTTAACTAGAGCTTTGCTGCTCACGAAGTTGGTGAATAAATATAGTAGAATAATTTGAGTTCAGATAAGAGTCTATAACAGAACTACTATACATATGAAATTCATAACCTCGTTGCGTTCGTGATATATTCGATGACTTGTCGAATCTCATAATCCATGAAGAGTTCACGAATACCAAAACTGCAGCCTGGCTTTCGTTGCAACATTTCATCATCTATCGCAACAAGTATGAGGGAAAATTTCTCAAAATCGATCGAATAGTGTCAATCCGTGCAATTGCCAGCTCAGTAATCCCGCCTATTCCTAATGTTTTTTCAAACTTTTTTTAAAATTACCATCTATATAGAAGAAAGAACATAAATTTAATATGATTTCGTCAAGACAAAGAAAGAAGTCGTAGGTAAGATATATTGGGAAAAGCATAACCATTTTAAGATAATCAGGAATATTAGTAACTCATTATTGTTATGTACCTCGGAAATATTATTCGGCTGCAGATTTCGCTGAGGAAAATTCAAAATTTCTGCTCGAAAAAAGAGGCTTCTGCAATAACGACTGTACCTGTTCGTGTCACAATTTTAAATTAAAGTAGTTTTTGAAGGCTTCGCTGATGACACTCTATGTTGAGTGCTCTGTTCTTCGTCATTTAAACAAGGATTAGAATGAACGGTTAGCTAGGTGGTACAACTTCTTCATCTACTGATAATACAAATTCAAAGCATAACAAAACAATAGGAGTTACGGGCCTTGAAAACGTTGACTGAACAAAGTGATGTGCTAGAACGACGTGAAGAAATCAGCAACTGTTCAGCTAACAGCATACGAAAAAACGTACCTCAACTTCCTCCATACTTGAATGAAATGCTTTGGAACTCTTCGCTATTAAGAAAATGGTATTTAATGAATGCATCAATTCGATTCAAAGCCTTTTCATATTAACGTTCCGGTTCTTATTTCCATCACTTCTGTAGAATACAATGTTGTTTATTTGTTATATATTCTAACCAATTGTGAAAAAAAAAGTTACCCTATTTCTTTATTGATGGAATTTTTGTACGTGTTTATAGTGGCCCTTCCTTACCGTACCACTACTTCGTAGAATAAAAGATTCAATGTGACATATTGTTCCTCAAGGACTTTGAGATCGCAGAATCTACAGGACCATCAGTATGGATGTACTACAGTCGTGCGACAGAGAAACGAGTAGAAGTTTGTTGGAGCCCGCAAGTGATTTGAAGCCGACCTCTACAAGTTATAAAGTAGATGTATTATATTCAATGAGAAGACATCGTCAATCCATTAGATAATGACGATTCCTCTCGTGTTAATCACTTCTTGAAATGCAAAATTTAAGCTGTAATCGATTTTTTGATTTCTAAGCAAACAGCTTCTAATAGAAACGATACCATCATTTCATTGGTAAGCAGTTGACTTAATATTTCGGTACAGTTATAATTAATATAGTTAACAATGCTTTTGTATAATAACACTAGAAATTACAGTGACTAAACTACATCTCTCCACTACCGAAGAAGTCCAGAATATTCGTTCAAAATATCATAATGCAACTGTTAAGTATACGTACTTGTAATTTTGACTTGAATGAGGAAATATGTACGAAACACTCCTCCAATTTATTGATTGCGATGATCACCTGAACCACCTAAATTCTCATTGATCATCAACATTGCCAATAGAGTCCTATAAATAAGTCCATTTCTTCCTATTGTAATCAAAAGTAGTCCAATGTGTTCCTTTAGTCCTGAAAAAATCGTTGAGCATCATAATAGTTTTCATCTGATTATCGGGCAGGTGTTTTTCTTGCGAACCGTCTGATGTCAATTGAAAGCCAAGCATTGTCAGCAGAGATTTCACCAGTCTATCCATATCTGTCCTACCAAGTGCTGCCATATTGAAATTTTTTCAAAGCGGGTATATAAGCGCATTGATTCCACGGTGTTTTGATATATTCCTCACAATTAGTTATACGACTGTAGGCTTTTAGCAGAATCGAAGTGCAGAATACAATCCGTACACACTCAAGTACATGTAAGGGCAGATATATAAATGTATCTAAGGATGCATACAAAAGGTGTGAGTCAATCCAGCATTGCAGAATCTGGTAGTACATCACCTGAACCTACTTGCATCTGAAGGCGGATAAAAGATCGCTTTTGGTCTGAGATTTATCACTCATTAACCACGTGGGTTGCGACATATAACCCGCGTGACTGTGCCGTTTAAGATCCATCTAAAAAGATCAGTAGAATCTTGAGCATACGCATAATATAGAGACCATATAAATTTCATGAATTCTTGAAAGCACTTAACAGTACGTAACAGAATTATAGTAGCAGTTTCTTAAGTACTCCTACTGAATTTCTCTCATGTCTTTGTTCAATATCTGAAAATTCTCAGTACATTCACGTTAAGTATTCAATTCGAAAAGATTCATTTGTATTCATAAGTTCTATAGACGACTAGCCGATCATAACGCTAACCCTTTCATGGGTTAGCAAACATGAGTTCGAAGAGCTTGACTCCGTAATGATACAGCAAAGATTTGTAGCGTTTGTTTTTGAAAGTGCTGGAACTGCCTTATCGTGAAACATTCCCTTAAGATAGCGATTTTTCGCAGACGATAGCACGTTGTTGATTTTTTAATAGTTATCATCAATCATATCATGAGGTGTGTTACATTGAAGGACATCGCTTGATCGACTAGCAGCCACCGCACCCACCAAGTCTTTATCAATAATTGTTCTATTTTCTTTCAATCATATCAGCTGTTTAAATAAAATGTCACGTAAACAAGTTAATCATAAGCTTAAATCCTCCTTAATAATACCTCGAATGCTCATCGCTCAGATTTCCGGTCTGATGTGATAGCCTTTGCAGCACCGATTTCTTTGATGCGGGTACTACTCATCTAAGTAGGACGTTCTCATGAAACAAGTAAATTGTTTTTCAACGATGTAGGACTTCATCATAAACAACTAAATCGACTTCCTGTATTCGGTGAATCAGAATGTAGAATTTAGCTTAAAAGGATAGAAAAAATTATTGACTACGCAGAACTTGAACATCACCGGAAATCATTCAAGGAGTAAACATCCATTAAGAAATCCTCGATCATTCGTTTGAAGTCGGATGTTTAGTAGGTCGCTTGATTAAAAAGATAAACAGAGGATGAAGTATTAAGCTTGCGTAGATTTTACTGAGGATTGTAAACAACTACTAGAAAATTTTAATAGTAAATTCGATAGTACGAGTCGTCTTTCGATCCAGAAATCGTGAGGATTTTGTTGATGAACACAAAAAGAAGGACAGGAAGGATTCCTTTTCTCTTCGACCAAACCATACCAAATTCAAAAATAGCAACGGTCCTTATAGAAAAAAGCTTAGAGGTCTTGAGTTTTTTTTTCAAATGAATGAGCAACTTTATACGGTAAGTGACGTCGTGAGCACTTCACGTATAACTCTGAGTGACATTTACATTTAAATTTCATTAATTTCTGAAATCTCAAATAACGTCTGCGATTACACTTTTCACATACACTATCCGTCGAACACCATCATAATTGATAGAGCAAATTTGAAGTGTATTTTTCCTCATTGTTCTTTTTCATTCAAACGATGTACATCTTGAGGTATATACCGTATTGAGGTATTGTTTATTGAACACAATATCGATTATCGTTGTCAGAACGTTTCTCTCGCCAACTGTTTTCTATTTATGCTTTTTTTCTTTATTTTAGATCGTGGGGATTCAAATTAATAAACTGCACCATCACATTTTCACTTCCATAATACTCACTCCATCCGAGTTTTGTAATTGAATTGAGTTTTTTTGAGGCAGCGAAGCGTCTACTTCGAGTTCACACTATGATGCTTGATACGTAAAATATCTTTCTTTACCAGTTTCATTTTTGATGCTCTAAATTTTGCTCTGATTTCACTTTAATTATGACTAGAGCTTTAAATGAGGGAAATAGCACTGCTCTATAACTTTAGCCGTCTTAGTCACTTCTTTATCAATGAAGTCAACCTAAAGGCTATCAAAAAAAGGCCTCCAAGAAGAAGAATCTCTACTCAACGTAGCACATCTTCTTAAATATTCCAGGATAGGATAAGACAATGTTTGGCGTTGATCAAACCCTTGTTGCCTCATGCCCCAACGCATTCTTCTTCAACGTGATATCGTTTAGATGATTGAATGCGTGCGTGGCTGATCTATACAGTGATTTGAGTTGACCACTCTTCACCGATTCAGTGACAATTATCTTACTCAGATTCCTCTGGTGCCAATTTACCGACTCCGGAGAGATGGCGGACGTGGGTAAGCCTGAAGGGAAGCGGCGAACCGATTCGGGCAGGCGTGTCACTGCGGCACCTCCACCATTGAGCCACTGCGTCCTCTTCAACACCATGCTGTTTACAAAATCCACTAAATCTTATCTTAGTAGTTTATTTCATTTCTAATTTATCTCACAACTTCAAAAATTGTTCTCAATAGTGCTCATCAACAATTTAATGGGCAAGCAATCTTCAAGGAATTTCTCATTCCACAACTTATATTATTTCTTTAAAATTTAGTTATTTTCCATTATTAAGTGAATTTCTTCACGTAGGACAAGTTCAAAATACAATTCCTGCAAAATTATCCTCTTCACCGGTTCCATGACCTCTGAAATACTCCATTTCTGCGCGATTGTACTATATCCTCGTTGAATTGTTACTACGTTTTTTTTACCTCGTGTTCTATTTAAATCACACTTTTTTTATATGATGGCTAAGAGGGCGGAATCTACCTCGCTAGAGAGATTTGTTCTCTTCATGTCGTAATGGAGGCACTTGAATGAAAATGGTCTATACAAGAACTTCAAAGAATCAATCTGCTGATAGGCCTTTACTGCTAGCCCTGCAAGATTACCCCAGCACCAACCCACTGACCTTTAAAGGACGGGGCTTGGCTGTCCTGTGTCGAACTCGTTCACGTGTGTACGGTATTCAAGCTACTGTAGCGCATTCTATCACTGAGCAACGATTCGGCTTAGAACACCTAAAATAACCAGCAGCCAATGGTCTTCGTTGCTGACTTCTTCTACCGAATCAATAACCACATTTTTTGGCTAATACCAGAACATGACATATCAAATGATAGTGCATGAATAAATTTAATTCAAATGAAATTAAAACGTCAAATGAAGGGCCCTCAGGGCAAAATGAAAACCAGCATGATAGTGACGTGATGTCGAATCTGCCTCTTTTCTTTTTTCAGTTTAATTGATAAAGAGCGCATCTAAAATTTATTCAATTCAACTACAATCTGCATTTAATCAGAGATGGTGTATTTTTAACTAACACTACATCTACCAATCGCAGCGACTACTTATAGAGTCAATATTTAAATTTTTCACTCAAAGAGGAAAATGCTACCTCATGTTAATAAAAAAAGTATTCAGTGCAACTATTGACATATGTTTTGAAATTTTTGCATTCTAAAACGTTTTATAGCTTAAATACTACCTCATAACTTTTGTCGTCGAGTATATTATCACTAGATAATTTTGCTTATACATCAATGGATCCTTTTTATTGAGTACTTTTTAACCCTGCAGACTGACTGATTGGCTATCCGAGTTACGGTAGAATGACGAGTAGCTGCGTTTTCGGTATCAATGACGTCACTGATTATTGTTAATATTATGTTAAGCTAGATTACTGCTAGTACTTTTGAACAGATTTCAAAGCTTTGTAAACATTGTAAAGTGTAGAATATAAACAATGTACTACTTCTATTTATGACGTTGTCTTTGTTTGAACTTCGTTTCTAAGTCTAATAGCCGCTAAAATTTGAGAAACTTATTGATATTTCGGTAAGCTGTGATCGATCTCTGCTTGTGCTGTAAATCTAAGAGGTCGAAGGGACACCAAGGATGAGGTAACACCAAACGGTCAGAGCATAAATCTTTTATCGCCACTAAATCAATCAATGCTACAATTTCTTTTATGAAAAATCAATGACTTTTGATTTTTGATTCTTATATTTTGTATGTGTGTGTGTTTCTATTTTTGTGAGCGCAGAGGCAAAATGATCGAGGTGCCACAGTGACCTGTAGGCCCGAATGAGTTCTCTGCCACCCGTGTTTACCACGTTCGCCATCCCTCCGGGCTCGGTAAATTAGTACCATAGAAATTTGGGTAAGATAACTAGCAGTGACTTAATGAGGAGTGATCAACTCAAGTCAATGTATCGACCAGGCTCGTATTCAGTCACCTCAACGAGAATTCCTTGAACACAAATGCGTGGGTGTATTCCGCAACAGAGATTGATCAAACGTATCATCTTATTTCTATTTCTTATTTTTAGTTTTTTTTTTTTTTTTTTTT
>KN716164.1:522200-565888 GCA_000816705.1 Dictyocaulus viviparus
TGTAGCAATTCTTGCTACTTTCAGTAGCAATCCTTGCTACTTCACATCCATTCACTAACACTAAACACCCTCAATATAATGATGATAATGATCCTACATATCATACAAACATTCATAACATTGTGATAGGATGAAGGTATAAAAAGGCTTTAGCCCTTCATCTCTTAATTTATTCCTTCATTCCCTCTGGACTTTGCTCCTACTTTGCTCTTCACTTCACTGGACTGGACTTCACTCTATTGCTGGACCTCATCACACTTCTACTCTTCCATCGACTCTCCTATACCTCTCCTCACTCTCTCTCAGGAAAAGGACTCTTTCTTCTATAATTGTTTTGTATTCGTATCGCTATCGATACGATACTTTCTATTTTATAATAAAGGTTTATTATCCAAGTTTGAGGTAAATCACCCAACTTTGGGATAAACCATACGGCTACCGAACCCGAGCCAACATAATATATATCATAAATTGCAAGTCACATTAAGTGTAAATTCAAAATTACTCATTTTTAAGCCGTTTATTAGACTTTTATGGCTGATAAAATATTCTACTATCATATTTTTCCGTTCCAGCTTTGTTGTAATTTGAGTGAAAAGACTGTAAGGTCTGTTTTTTATGAGTTAATTGTTTACATAAATAACAAAATAAACATACTGAGTTGAACGACAGAAGGTCTAACAAGTGGGTAAATGACAGGATCGGAATGGATTACCGACGAGAATATCAATGCTTCATGTAGTAACTGAAAAACTTCCATTCAACAACAATAATAGTAACTGCCAAAACTAGACGAAAGAAATTCTCGTTTTAAAGATACCTGACATTCTTTAAAACAATAGCTGATGTGTTTTTATTAATAACTATACTTTCAAACTAGTAGAACTGCTTAGCAACTTTACAATTCTTTTAACATTGTAAAAAATCTCTTTATAGAACTTTTCCAGGATACGACCTCAGATTTATAGTACTTTTAATATAAATCTGTTGTCATTTTTATCGATTTAATCCGTCAAACGAAAATTTTTTCCATCAAATTTGCATGCCTTTGTCAGCCCATCCGAGTGACTTCATTATCCACTTCAAGCCGGCGGTGAACAGCATTGACGATATAGAATCGCCTTATCAAACTTCTTTTCCGATAGGTATTTTGAGTGGTCCATAAAATAGCCGTATTTTCCTAGTGCAGTCCGGATAGTAGTCTGATATAATTCTTATGCAGTAGGGATCCACTCCTTGGTCGACAAGCTTTAATGAGACCTCATTCAGTTCGACGCTCTCATACGCTTGTTTATAGTCGACAAAAACCAAAATTAAATACAGTCTGTATTCCCGACATACGATTACGACTTTAGTTGCGCTCTGAACATGATTTATACAACAAAATACTTTTCGTGAAACATGCTTGTTCCACTAGTTGTACTTGATCCAAATTTCTCGATATGCGCAAAAGAATAATTGTCGTATAAAGATTGTAGAGTACATTCAACAAGCGAATTAGACGATAGTCACGATCTCTTGAATTGAAATTCTTACAAAGGATGACTGTACTCCACGTCCTCCACTGTTCTGGAACAATTTCCTTTTGATGGCAATATGTCAGTTGCGTTGCGATCGATAATCACGTGCAATTCTTATAAAGTTGGCAGAAATATTGTTTGATCCTGGAGCTCTATCTTTTCATATGACTCCTATTGCAACCCGAATTTGAAAAGTTGAGATTCCGGGTGATTTTTCATCAATAAGGATTTCGGAGTCTGGGACTAGAGTGACACAACAAAAAAGATTCGTATAGAATTTTTTGATGCTAATTCTATGCTATGGCTAAAGTTTTCACAATTCTAACGCTAACAACGGAGCATTATATTCACTTTAGTTCCAGAGACATTTTTTTCAGACTTGTTCTTTTGCATGCTGCTTTCAACAACCCTTTCTATCTGTATCAATTTAGTTCCTCTTGCAAAGTCTTTTCGCAGCTATTTCTCAATATGATCCGCGCTAAATGTGTTGTATTAAGATCAAGCTTTGATTTTCTTCTTTTTTCAACAGCTCCATAGTGTTACTACAGATGTATTGTGACCTTTCTGACTGAGAAATTGAAGTGAACTTACCCATCTGCTAATTACTTTGACAAGTAGCTCGTAGTCTTTAGTAAGATCTTTCTTATTCGGCCAGTCGTGTTTTGATAGGATTTTATTAAAATGTTTTCGTTATAAACATCTTCACGTTTCCTTCCTAGTCGTTGACATAATTTCCTTCCCAGCCTACGGCTGAATTGAAACCTTGCATGAATAAGGCAGTGATAGAATCCAGTGCAGAAAATGGTAGTATCAACGTATCAAGAACACACCATTTTCTGTGATTAAGAATATGATCGATCTTTACGCGTTTCGTGTCGTCACGAGATTTCCATGTACAACAGCGACTTTCTTTCTTCTGGTAAAATATACTTCTATGGAAAGACGCGCAGAAGATACGGATGCAAGGCATATTGAACTTCTATTTTCTTTTGTGGTAAGTCAAATTTTCCAAGTCATCGTGTATTGAGTCATGTTAGTCTTCTCTATTCTGAAATTGAAATCTGCTACAATGAATTTGTAATAAGGCTTACAATCATGAATAACCTTCTCTAAGCAATGGTGAAACGCCCCTGATATCGGTCGGTGAATAGCAAATGACGATAAAAATCTTCCTTTGACGCGTTGTATTCGAACAACGGCTGTACGAGAGAGGAACTCCCAGAAATTGTTAAGATGTGCAGTGGTAGTTATATAAAACAAGGCCTACGTGACAAGTATTTCGGAATGGTATATATCCACGAATAATCAGCGTCCCATTGTTTAGCTGATGTATATCGGTCTTCATAATTTTCACCACTTGTACACCAAATACATGAAACATTATACGGTTTGCTTCATCAAGAAATGCGCCAGTGGAGAGTATTCTGACATCGTATGTGTTTACTAAAAAACAATTTCCATGACGTGTCGTTTGCGTATTCGATAGATCCGGTACAAGAAGATTGGGAGTGAAGTTGTAGAGTGCTGGTTGAGCTGTTTCATCGTCCTTGGACTACTGACATAAGCTTGCAAGGGGGTTTCCAAGTCTTTAGAATCTTTATTCTTCGGTGATAATGTCGGGATTGGGTCCTGTTCATTCTTCCTAGTGCTCAGCTTGAAGATGATGTTAGAAAATAGCAGAAGTAATTATAATAATAATAGAGAATTGTTGGCGTTCATCAATCCTTTGTAGCGAGATGCACCAATGCATTCGTGTTCAACGTGATATCGTGGGGGTGGTTGAATGCGTGCCTGGTCTATACTGTAACTTGAGTTGACCGCTCTTCACCAAGTCAGTGCCAGTTATTTTACCTAGATTTCTCTGCTATCAATCTACCGACCCCGGGGGATGACGGGCTTTGTAGGCCTGAGGGACGGTCGTAAGCTCATTCGGACCGGCATGTCACTGCGACACCTCCGCCGCTGAGCCATTGCACCCCCTTAGAAAATAGCAGAAGTAGGAACAAAAATGACAGATCGCTGTAGGATGGTGTATAAGCCGAATCCGTTTCCTATTATTTAGATTAAATAAGATATGTTACAATTTATACTCAATTAAGTAGGAAATAAACGCTCAGCAGCCCACTTGCAATTGCTTTTCTACATTAACTTCGACCCAGAACCGCACAGAATCCGCACGTTCAAACATTTCTACGGAGAACTCGGTTTCTAGCTCCGTTTGATCGTCATAGTAGTATTGCTGGAAATTTATAAAAATCAAGAATAGTTTCACGTCTTGCAAAGGTCTACAACGGAAAGAAATACGTATTAAATCAACTTGCGCCAAAAATAACTATTAAATGAAAGCATAAGAAACTAAATCACCAAATTCCGCTCTCATACAAACTCATTAAAATGCACTGATTAACCTCATTCGCGTTAGTACCGATTACTTGTTTGATTTCAATGGGTTGTTTTATAACTTCTTCCGCACTATACTTCAGTCCCGTTTTTTCTATATCGAGTTATTACCAAATTTTCGACTTCCTATATCCACGTTTTCACTTAAACCACAAGTGCTATGTACGGGTCGATCCACTGAGAATCAGAACTAATAAGCGCCAATTGCGTTCCATTACGCATTGAAAGTACTGGTTCAAGACCAGCTGTAAAGAACAGTGTGTTTCAGTCAGCACTTTGCCACTGTTTACCAATCGGATCAAGAGCCAACAATTCAAGTGCTTTCACGAAGGCGAAAGGAGCTATGAAAATCAACTCACTCTGTTCGTAGAACTGCCTTATACAAACCTTATAAGACGCTCTGCGTCACAAGGTTGAAGTGTATCTGAATGCTAGTACCAGGATTTTGGAGCACACTTGTGATTACGGTCGTAGCATCACCGCTCGCATCTAAAAAGGAATGGGCTCTGGGAACGTCCTCAATAAAAACCTTGACCGACCTAAGCTTCAGTTTCATGCTTGAAACATGATGCAATCGGTTTTCTTCAAATTGAGAAAAAATGATAATCGAGTGCGTTATCTACGACACACAGACAATCAATATCAACATCTATAGGGAACCGTTCCAAAAGTTAGACGCAGTAGTGGGAAAGAAACATTCAAAGTGACTAGATGTCGCCTTTCAGGATAACGCTCGACGTCACATTATTGAGCCGACTCGCCACATTTCTGAGGAGTGGAGTGAGTCACGGTAATTCATATATCGTAAAGTCTTAGGCGTTGTGAAAAAGCATCTACATGGGTGAAAACCTAGAGACTATTATCATCTCAAAAGCAACCTCACCATCATTTTTAGCTGTTCGTTTCGTTGTTTAACAAAGGAACGCATTCAATCTTTGACCAACAAATAACTGCATATCATTCAGGATGAATATTATATAATTGATCCCTTTGATTTCTTAAGAAAATAAAGAAATTACCTACCAGAAGTGCAAAATTGTAAAAGAAATTATAGGACAACTTAATTGAACTTAGATTACAATCATTCTGCATCATGATGTAATGCCTCGTTGATACAAGGCACACTCTTATGAAATTCTTAAAGAAATCTGGTAGTGTAAAATTATGTATGACATTTCAAAATAACTATATCGAAAAAATTTTATAGTAGTAAAACTAACTACTTATGAGTAATAATCGTGCCAAGTCCATAAAAATCTAGAAGATCTTACTCACAAACAGCGATCTTTTTTCATCACTGAAATTTCAACATTCTAGCCAACACACGTTTATTGCTGACCTCAACAGCTATTCCGCTTAGTCCAGTGAATTCTTTCGATTATAGTCACAGACAATTCAAAGAATACTACAAATACTCCAATATTACTCCCTTCCCCCTCCCCCTCCCCCTCCCCCTCCCCCTCCCCCCCTTGATAGGAAACTCGTATTCCAGAGTCACACGAATTCAAAAATCCAATAACATTATGTAGTTAAACTACAATTGCAGCAATAGAGTAGGAAGAAAGAAAACAAAACGACAAAGGAGGGAAGAGGACTACGCAGAAGCAGCAGTATAATTTCATCCTTATTGCAGTACTCCAATTTTGGCACCAAGATTAACGCTCAATAACATCAACTTGACCTTCTTGTGTCAATGAGATCTTCATCGTCATACATGAATGTGCAATATAAATCCACATCACTCCAATCGCAAACGGTAAAGTTAAGACGTTGATGATATGATGGAAATTACTATGTATTGATATGTTTGGATTGGGAAGCACTCCATCTCACTTTTTCCGCCACTATAGCATTTCTCAAATAAAGCTCTTAAGGTGCCGCAAACCCGTACAGTTAATTAATAAAAGTTCTAAAATTGAGTTAAAAAGTAAGAACTGGATTTATCGCTATAAATTTGTACTCTCAAGTGAGTTCAAAAACACGACCGCAAATCATGGAACAGGACATATAAGTTAGCCCTTTAATAAACTTATGACTTCACTAGTGAAGACAATGAAGGATCAGAAACATTTGAGAAAAAAAAAGCACCAGTCCAATTCAAAACAAATATTTTGATGTTAAAATATTGAGATTTTGCTTTTTGCGCACTTACGTCGTCAGATTTCTGATCAACGCCGGGAATGGACAGGGGAAGTCGTAAAATACAGTGATTCTTGCTCCACTTTTGCGCACTTATTGAAGGAGAAGAACTATTACAGGCGGCTTCATCCTGAAAACTGAACATGATACGCTATCTCATTCCTTGACTCTCTATTAATATTGTTATACGAATAAATGTTTACTTAATACCATCTAATTTTTGAAAAACATACAACAAATACTCATACTAATGAAGAACAAGAGTGAAGAAGACTTTGGAGAACTACTGCATTTTGTGTACAAAGAGGACAAACAGAACTGCATATATCGACGTTATCTTGTAGTAATATGTCTTTCATAGCTTTACAGCTTGAGGAAAAAGCTTATGAAAATGTGTATCAAAGTAGAACACTATTACTTATATAACTTGTGATGACGCGCTTTCACGCATTAAGTGCGCACCAACAATATTTTCATACATTCCATTTTCATGCAAACAAATTTAATGATTTCAGTTCATAATAGCACCAAAGAGAGTCCATATTTGTTCCAATATTCGTTTTCTGTTGACTCCGCTGTGCCATTAGTCACAAAAACGTCTGCTCATCTTTGCAAGCGACCACTCAGCAGGTTTGTTTATGTCTGGATTTTCCTTCCTCGCTCTTTTGGCCACCAACCGTCTATCGACCTCATTTAATGACAGTAATTTTGCTTATCAATGGTTTGTACTTTTTCAACCACGGATTTTCTTCATATAATCTCCAGCCGGTAGGTCGCGAAGCTATGTGGCCCAATCCTAGATAGCGGATAGGAGGTAAATCGCGGACAAAAAGCAACTTTGTGCTTTCAGGAAGAAGCCCACAATTGAAGGACTAGGAAGTAGACAAGAGACAGTTAGGAGTCGCATTCAATAAGCTCTATCCCACTTTTGAGATAAACTGCCAAGCTGCCCACTACCAAACAAGTTTTCCAAACCCACACAGATTAAATCTATAAGCTTAAATCCGTTAGAAAAATCACGAGTAAAGCGGTGAAACCAAAGATCTTCATTTGCTAAAGATACCCCGGTACATTGAACTACGATGAACATTAAATCAATTCAGGTACAATGACTATGGAAAGCCTATTAAAATCTCAGGGCCAATCTAGGCTGCCTAAACGTGAAAAGGCTAAAATGACGATCTGTACATACAACGCATATACACTTGCATCAGAATTTTCGGTAGAAACCCTTCTGATGTGTGCTAAGAGAATCAGATACGACGTCGTTAGACTAGCCCATCCGATCATCACATTTTTCCAGTCAACATTTTCTTCATGAACAAAGGAAAGAAGGCTGTAATTTTCAGACAACCAAGCTTGATCTTGATAACCTTGATAGTCTAAAAACGTATTGCAGGAAGAGGTCAAAGAAAAGGGGTTATGATGCTGAACGAATATCGAAAGCGAAAAGCGCCCATTAACATACTCAAGCGTGCGACAGAGTGAAACGAAGGTTATACTGGTGCCTGCTCGAAACTGTCGATGATCAACAGAAATGATTTCACAGCATGGACGATATTTATTTCTACCGTAAAATAGGGATTACTTTAACTGTAAAACGATATGGGCGAGGAAATGAAAGAACGATTAGAATAATAACAAATAGCTACAAATAGCTTCTAGTTAACACGCTCATCTACGGAGCACTGAATGGTCGTATTTTAAAACATGAATAGCCAGTACACATTCCACAATGCAACAGAATGCTTATCAGCTTAACTGGGTGCAATGCCGATATAGACTCGCCACATAGTATCCGCCGTGTGCGTGCTGACAAGATACCCACTTACTAGAAGTGAAGCCATGAATGCTCGTAGAACGTAGGCCTGGGTAGTGTAATGGGTCAGAACGGCAGACCGGATACCTGCAAGTGCAAGTCGAGTCCCACCTGAGGTTCCAAGTTTTGAAGCCGACTCAGCGTAATTACAGATAGTGTACTACCATTGCAAAATAATGATACAGTTACTATGATAATAGAATAAAGATACAAATTTCAGATTTTCGCTTCCAAAAAAAAGTGTAAAACGCGATATTACCAATAACTTCTCACACCCCATTTTTGTTTTTCATCTTTTGATGCAAAAAATTAAAAGCGTGCTTCTTTGATATGTTTTTATTTTTGAATACTTTGTTCTCCAAAAGATTTGAAAAGGACAAAAAAATGATAGTCGGAGGGGCTCAACACACAGAATATGGTGGATGCCACAGAATTCCACATCCTAGGTATGCAAATTTTGAAAGAGTATCCAAAGCAGCGTGTGGTCTGGCACTATCATCATGCAGTATGATGTACTTTTTATTGAACATTGCCAAGTCCTTTTCTTCAACTGCTTTCTTTATCATCTAGTTGTTGACAATAATTCGCCAAACTCAGCTTTTCGTTCGTTATAAGCGCTCATAATGTATTGTGCGTGAATGTCAAATCACGTACACAACACACTACTATTGAAAGGCAGATATGGTTTAGAGGTGGAAAGCTTAAGTTTTCTAAGTACACAATTTCATTACGATATTTACGTAGACAATCCACCATTCATTCCCAATTATTATACGGTTCGAGAATGACTCGATTTTATTTCGAGCAGGCAGAGGTATGCATATGACGAAATGAGTTCTTCTAACCTAATTAATGTGGCACCCATTATCAAGATTTGCACACCAAACCTATCCTAAGATTATGGTATAAAATAGTTCGCTGAGATAAATTAAGCCTTCATTCGATCTTTGGTGTTGTCATAAAGGATCTTTATCCACCATAGTTTGAACGCCATCCTCGTCGATCAAAGATGGTCATCCAGAACGGCTTGTCAGAAAGGTCAAAATCGTTTGCTTTTTCAATTTTTCCAAACCATCTTCTATATGACCTATAGAAAACTGGGCCTTCATCAAACACTTTCAATAAATCTCAACATGTCTCTGTAACATTTCTTAATTGTTAAAATTTATATGAAATACTGTAACGTAAATAAACTTTATCCTTAACCATGGGTAGATTATTGTTCTACACTTGAGACTAATATGAATCAGATTTGCTTCAGTTATTCTGTTACGACAACATGCATAAGTTAAGCGATAAAAATAGGCGAACATGCGCCAAGTACAAATTGCTTACGGATCAAAAAATTGCAGGCACAGAACACCACTAATACACAGCTCATAATTTGATTAAATCTTCTTGAGTTTTAACATTGCGCATAAAGGATATGCTCACCGTTCCTAGGTGGTAATTTCACACAAGTTATCAGGAAATTTGCTAGTAGACTAAAATAGTATGAAGGTTCCCTTAATTTGTTGACAGTTTTGCAAATCGTTCCAAAGATTCTAACTAAGCACTGTAGTTTTTGCATTTATGCAGCATAAACCTGTAGTTTTTCTTCAAAATTAATTTATTTATCATTTGTTGGATTATGCTACAATAGTTATTGGAGCATAATCCATCGCCGTACCGTAGTGATATAATCCGCTACCAGAGTTAGTCTTGAGAGACTGAGAACGTTAAATGGAGCTTGCTCAAAGAATCGCTGCACAACAACAGAGATCGATCTCATTTCTTGAGGACGAATGGTAGGCGCAGGCACTTTAGCTAGTTCTGGAAATACAATCTGTAAAAATATGCAGTAAAACACGTATGGTTTTCTTTTCGGTCTGAGTAATAATAAAAATGTTATAGATTGCTGTGTTTGCCTTTGTATTATATTCTATTGTATGTGAACAGAATCCAGAAATAGATTCATATTCCCGAACATAGACAATAAAGGTCGAGATTTGAAAGAAATATTGGGGCACGTAGATTGTTTTCAAACTAAAGCACCGTTAGGTAAAAAGGTCTACAAAGAATGTCATTTATCACCTGACAAATGGCACACCTTTAAGCTGTCACTACTGAGTGTATCTACTCTTTCACAGGATTTCGACACTCCGTTAAAGCAACCGCAACGTAGTCCCACCCCAGAAAGACAGAAGCTAAAATACAACTTAAGCTAAAAAGCACGAATCGAGATGAATCATGATGTTCGATTTTTATTCACAAACCTCATTGCCTTCTCATGACAATTACTGCAATTAGAACATGAAGATGTAGCCGGATTTGTAGTACAGTGAAGAAAAACACATTGTGACCATATTCTGAGAATTAATTAATCAACTAAATCTGTTACGAAGAAAGCCAAACGTTCCTATTCAGTGGCATAAAATAAAATGTTTTAAGAGAGCGTAATATTTCGGAGACTGCAGTGCACCACCATCAATACTACTGTTCTGACAAATGTATCGATTTTCTACTAGTATCGACACATCTCGTTCACCACATCACTATCTTTCTCACCAACAGTCGGGGTTATAGCGTTCTACACTCGAATGTTTACTTTTGTAGTATATTCTCAATACGTTAAATGATTAGTAAGATGAACAACCATGTCTCAACAGCAATCATTTCCTTTTTTATCATTTAGAGGTTAGCTTTTCTATACACCTCTTACTGATCCAGTAAACTTCAAGCATAAAATAATCTAAAGATACTGCGTCCGTGTAATAAATCAATGGATGAGCACTGCTCTCTTAATGCATTGCAGCAAAATGATTTCAGACAAAAAATATACGTGATTGCTACTATTGTCCGTATGAATACTTGAAAAAAATATGTTACACTATCAATAAACACATTGTGCCTAATACTTGAATAACTAAAATTAATATATTCGATATCCGCACGGATATCATACATTGCCATTAAGTCAGAATAGGCCACATTCACATCATTCTTCTCTACTTTATGAACATGCATCTTAAAAATTTATAGGTAAAAGATATAAACACTTTATGAAATACACTTACCCAACAATCGATGAAACGATTAACAGCGGCCACATGATGAAGTTCTGCTTCGAATTGATACCACCAATCCGGTTGTGCGACGAGAACTCACTTTTGTAAAAACCAAACACGCCTTTTTGATGGACTGATACACCATTATGAATCTATAAATAGACATCGTCTCTGTTCCTGAACAAAACAACATCGCAACCCGTACATTTTGTAGCCCAATTATTCTATACTTATAAAATCATTGCAGTTACATATTGTAGGGATACAACTATAATTCACTTACTGGTCTCACGACGAATATGTAATTTACATTCTTTTTGTACATGAATGTTTTGTGATGTCTTTGTAAGGTTTCATATTTGTTTTTTTGCATTTTATGAGTTTCCCTTTTGCCATGACATTGACTAGATACGGAAATCAAGAATTTCGTAACTGCTACTCTTATCGAACGATTGTGAACGGGACGGTAATTGTGAGTTCTAAATTTTTTGAAATCACATGCTCTGCTTTCAGTTATGTCTGAGAATACCTCAGTATCTAATAGCACCAGCAAAGTTACCTTCAAAATCACTCTTACAAGTGATCCAAAGCTGCCGTTCAAAGTGTTAGTTCACCGCTCATTTGTGTCCTACTGTTTCTAATATATTCTTCATGAGATTTACATTTTAGACTGTCAGTCCCTGATTCAACACCTTTCACTGCTGTACTTAAATTTGCTGCTGAAGAATTCAAGGTGAGAACTAAAATAGCGAGTTTTTACGCTGTCACATGTATTTAAACTTGCATTTTCGTCTTTATTGTTTATTACACGCTCTGAATGTCCACTTATACATTGTATATACTAGTGGTTCGTATTGTTTTGGCAGTATCCATAGTTTTATCCTCAGGGATTTAAAATCAAATGAACAATGCATTACACTCCGAGTTGTGTCAGTTATAGGAATTGTCTTCATTTTATTTTTATCAACATTTCAGCAGTTGGTATTTCTGGGTTCTAATTATGATTCCTAAAGCAGAATGAGTACATTTAAAAATGGTTTAATGCTTTTCTTTTTTGGAATCATTGATCGTACGTCGTATTTCCGTTTAGGATCTCTTCTTACTTTCTATAGTCTATCTTCGAAGTCAATTTCTGATCTCAACAATTGTCTTGACTTGATTTCTTTAAGGCATTTGATTTAATCATTTGGTATTGCATCCCGCAACTTTTCGCTACTATATGAAATGAATTGTATGTTGACCTCTATATTTATTCTGAAATACCATCTGCGCTGGTATATTGAGCGTTACGTCATTGAATTTCCTATATCAAAAAGAAGTCCAGGTGTCTAAGGTTGTAGTAATTTGCCATCTCTATTCGTTCCTATTTACTATTTACGTCCCTGTTTACTTGCATTCTCGTTTCCCATTATGTTTTTCCAATCATTAGAAATTATGTTCTCGTCAGTAAAGTTTTGCACCTCCACTTTCATTCCTGGAAGTGTCTCGTGGTGATATAAAGCTCTGTGAATGTTAAAAAAATCAGCTTATTCTTAAAATTTATGCTTCGATTTGAAAAAACGTACCTTTGTTACGCATACCTACAACGTAACGGAACACGCCGGTATTTTTATTGTGCTCTACTTCTACTTTTTTCTGCTTTTGCATTTTCATATCATGCAAATATTTAAGGTACCTGCGGCAACATCGGCAATAATAACTAATGATGGAATTGGTATAAATCCTTCACAATCAGCAGGAAACATTTTCTTGAAACATGGAAGTGAACTAAGGCTGATTCCACGAGATAGGGTCGGTTCGGTATCCTGAAGCTTGTTGTTGGAATATTTCACCCATTGTTTTGTATGCAAATTATTGTCAGTAATATTTTCCGAGTACATAATTTCGGTGCATATCCATAGATTGTTTAGTACTGTGATAATAAGCAACTTAATGATTCATGACTTAATGGACTGCGATATGAAATAAGATCTTCCTTGCCATTTTGTGTGTTTTCTTTTGCACTGCATTTCTGGTTTATTCTGCCGTATTTTGATTGCTTATTGGTACTGTTGCTGTGTATAAATTTTATGGCCAGGTTCAATATGCAATTGAGTCCAGCGCAAAAACAATTCATTGGAAAAGCTGTAAATATCTCGACTTTTGCGATTCAGTGGGGATTTGTTCCTTTCGTCATCTACCTTGGTTTTAGGAAAGGCCCTGAGCCGTTACCTAATGGACAGGTGTTTCAGTATATAGCTATAATTTGGATTCCCAGAAATATCTGTAATTTTTTTCAGGTAGTTCCTCTGACACTATTCAGCTTGCTTTGGGGTTAGAATCTCTATTCGGACTCTTACTAGCCAATGCTAGTCACTGAAATTTCTTCAGTTGTGAAGATCGTGTAAATATCTCACTGTTGTTCCTTCTTCAGTCATTCGTATTATTATAATTAGTCACATATTTTACATAACATATCGAGTACCATACTTTATGAGACGTTTAACTTTACGTTTTGTAAACTCAGAACGGCTATTTAATTGTTATTTGTACTAGTAATTCAGTTATCTGATAAAAATTGATGTCATAGCAGAGTGCTACATTATCAAAATAAGGATTACGATGGTTGAACAACGATGCAACTTTCAACTTAATAATGTCATAGTGTTGTATAATATCTAACCATGTATTATGTGATGTTTGTTCGTTTCCTTTGTTTTCCGTTAAGTAAAAGCTCTATTGCAAAGCACCTTTTAGAGTATTCAAAATCTGACAACCATCTGTTGAAAATGTTACCTCACAAAGTATTCCGGATTAACACGTGTGGTGGTCAGCAAACTGATGGAGGAGCCTCAATTACATTTACCATCAAGCAGCTAAAAAATTATGGTTGATTTTCTACAGCAACTGAGGAAATGTATAACCATGCCTAGTTACGAGTTGGTCAATAAAGGATTTGTTCTGCAATTTTGCTAGACGCAACCATTCTTATTATAATTTTGAGGTTTCTAGGTGAGTTGGATGGTTGTAAGGTCCTACTACAGCAAAGTACCGAAATTCGTTGTTAACAAATATTGCCTATATTGTGGAGAGATAGTAGTGTATGATAAAGAGTTTCGTTAAGTAAATAGACATAATTTTATTTTTTGAAACATTTGCACGGTTCCGCTCAATATAAACCGACCGTGTTGGATAGGAAAGATCGGTGTTGCGCAAGCGGTTGTACATAATGAAGGATCTGCACTTCTCGTCCCCATCGGTTTTCTAGGACCCAAGAAGCTCTGAATATTGGATATTTCTAGAAATTACTGAACAGCTACTACAATTTATTTGAGTAATTTGGTGATTGCGATACGAGTCACTTACTTATGCACCATATTACGAGAGATATCATCACCATTCAATTGCACGTTTTGATTCTGAACTGTTGAGAAATTGTAATCTTGCACCCGTCACTGTAAAGCTATACCTGTCAAAGCTTGTACTTATCACGTTATAAAGTAGAGGATTAAGGTGTCGGAGAATGTTCACACGTCTTAAATTTTATCACTTGTTACATTTTTAAAAAATGATCTTGGATCCCTTTACGACATTGTTTTCGCATTTATATTGAAAAAAAAATTTCATTTTAATATCCTACTTGACGTCTTGACATTAAAGATGCTTCGTAATTTATAAGGAAGAAACAAGAAACGGCAAATGGTGATATGGTCAAATCATAAGACTGGTGCATGGAAAAGCTGATTCAAAACATTAATAGCATAGATTATGGCCAATACAGTGATCGTAGATGACAAGCATACAAGTTCAAAACCCATTCTCCAGAGGTCAGTGGACTGACAGTTTGGAAGAATGACCAGCATTGACTTCATGAACATTGGTCATCTGAAGTCGATCTATAAAAGTGGCATTCTAGATGACCTCTGAAATATTGCAAAGAATACACAACACCGAACGATGTATGCAATTACTTATCCATACTATTAGTGCTATTATTAATATTTTCGTATTAGAAAACATGCTTAAATGTATATGTAAATCACATATGCGTCCATATAAAGCGCATCCGTAAATGAAGTTGGATTGGGATTCGCATTCTCTGAACATCTTAGGGAAAATCACCGTATTATTATTTCCATTCCAACCTTTGTAACTGGAACACAAACAAAACAAACAGAAAGCTTCTTGTTGGTTCCGATTCATCAGCTACCAATGGCAGATGTTCTTCGACAATTGTGAGATATAAAATCTTTGGGTTATTGGAAAACGACTGCAGTCACATAAAATTTGGTATTGTTTAATATCACAAAACAAGAAGTGTTTGGAATCAACAATAGACACTGAATAGTATTTACAAACTTTATGGTTCTTAGGTGATCGTGACAATAAGTTGTCATTCGTATATCTAAAGAACATTGGTTGATTTGTAACAAATTTAAATAATAAATTTAGACAATTCAAAACAAACAACAGTTCAATGCGATTTGATCATTCCGAGAAAAATACTTTGTAAAGCATCATAAAGATCTTAAAAAACATCTATTGTTTTGCATAACCTCAATTTCAAAGCAATTAAAAGAATCATGAACCTTTCTACGAGTAGAATAGACATAACCATCTATCATAATAAAAATTCGTAAGAATAATTCATCATATCTTTTTCTTTATTAAGGGTTTACTTGTTCAATTCACATGGAGCGTTGTAATTACCACTATTACCACTGGATGCTACTCCAACTACAGTCACCATAGTTGGATAATGTGGTGCGTTGCATGTTCCCGCGCTAAAATGTGATTTACACTTTTGTTTGTCGCGTATCTACTAACCTAATTAACTATAAGTATTCCTTATTTAACAATTTTTCGCACTCAGTTAGTCGTAAGAGTTGTTAGAGGTCGATAGACTATGTTAGGTAAACAAGCTATGTCACCATCATTCCACGATGGTAGCCATTTTGTTCTTTTATACTTTTGTTGATTAATATAAGAGAATTTTATGCAACCATTCACGCTGATCTTGAACAGGTCGCCTTGAAATGACTCTGGTAACGAATTCTGATCTCACAGGTGTGTTGGAAATTTCCAATATATATCCATTTATCATAATAGTTCTTACTATTGATTTATAGTTAAGATTTTTACTAGATGGATGTACAGAAAGTTTTTGTATTCTAAGTGAAATAGTGAAAATTTTTGAGCACAGTGATTTATTTAAGATGTTTTCTATCTTTATCCATCGATAGAGGAAGCAATTGCAAACGAAAGGCAACTAAAAGATCGCGGTTTGAAATTCGTACGCTTTGAGGTTGACATTGTTTTATGGATCAGTTTAGTCTAAAGATATTTCTCATCAACCTTAGGTTATGGTTTCAATATAGTTGTCGTATTATCATTAATCTACTCCAATTACAACATTTTTTTAGTCGTAGAATGCAGGAAACTTGTTTACAGACTCAATCGATGTTTTTCGATGTTCCAGCTGAAATGTTATGGGATTCAGAAGTTATTTCAAAAAGCTTTATACGTGAATTCTTACACTATGTTTTGCCCATTGATGGCGCAGTTATCTCTTCTTCATTGATCTCTCAAACAAAGCAATGTTCTAGATACATCTGCACTAGTGGCTCTAGCTGAGGATCTCATTTCTTTTCCTGTTTTGAACCAACAACCCATAAAAGTCCCCTTCAAGGCTGAAGAATTGGAGAAGGTCGTGATTTCCTATGATTTCCTTACTTGTATCTTGTTCTCAGTAGGTGTGATCAATCATGACTTCCATTGTATGCTCAGGGCTACAGGAATTATATTACTATTGGCAATTTCAGTTCCTCTTTGCGCTTGCATTTATCAACAACCAGCGTGATTTCGGGGCATTCGCTTCGTCCACTCTTTGTACTATTATGAAGGCGAGTAATTTCGAAAGATACTTCCACTTTTTCTCAGCAGAAATTTGCGAAATATGCAACCCTTTCATCCGTGTTTTTAGTCTGTATTAGTTTCCCTGAAGCATTATTCTAGCCAGCATTGTGATGCTGTGCAAAGATAATTATTATCAGTAAGTATTATTCGATAATCTGTAACTGTATAAGTGTTTCACATTACCGTATGAGCTAGTAGATTTCCATTCCAAAGTGGAAAACGTAGTCAATTTTAGTGCAGATATCGTATGACCGACCATACTCAATGCACTAGTTCTCGCTTAATTCCATTATCGCTACTTTGTGAATACTGGATTTGTAGTTAGCCAGACCTTGTCCTGCATTTTGATCCTACCACATAATAGTGACACCTATGGTAAAGCCTATACGAAGCTGGCCAATATTATTTTTATTGCAGCTTGCTGACTACTTTGACTGCCCGACTGTTATGCAAACAGTGATCTCACAGATTAACAAGCGTCTCACAGGCAAGTCTCCACAAGAAATCTGCGATACATTCCTTATTCGCAGCGACGTCACACAATCTCAAAAGCATAAGGTCCATTCCAACTCCTTATTATTCGTAGCTTCCTCAAGAAGCAAGTCTTACTAAGTAACAACGTCCTTTCATTATATAGATACCACAGATCACCGACCTAAGAGTTTTGGCAGATTGGATCTAGATTAGTGAACATTAAATCGAACTGTCCACATTGCAGATGGAAGTGGAAGGCTTATGGTGCTTCAACTGTACATCTTTGTATGATCGTGTTACACAAAAAAACTAGATCTGTACCACATATAGTTGTTTGTCATTGTCATAAAGATATTTTATTAATATTAAAAAAGACAACACTACACAAATATGCTAAACATTCTACAAAACAGTTGTGCTAAGTGCCTACATAGATGGACCACGTAGTAAGCAAATAACCGGCACAATAGCGCAAGCCATGAACTACAGCAATGTGTCCGTAATCGAGTGGAAATAGCACTTAATACTTCTGAGTGCTTGATTCTTGACAGACTGTAGGAGCAATTAATTAGTGCTTATTCACACATTGCAATGACCACACAAAAAGCAATGCCAATCTAGATTGCTCCGACAATCTAGCCAACCTATGCCATTGTTGACAAGCTGTAATATCTTTTTCACTGTAGTGCGCAAATAATGACGGTTTTCAACACTTGCAAACATAGGAAAACGTCAAAATAGTGGTCTGGAATGATCAGATTGAATTTGCAATTCACTAACAGAATAGAATGTGTGGGATTATTCCCAAGATAAAATTATTTACTTATAACATAAGAATGAACAGCAATCTGCGGGATTCTAGATGCGAGACAATTAGGGTCGCCCACAGCCTGCCAAACTAATCGACCTCCATTTCTGCAGGTTGCTGTGAATTAGTAGCATTGTCTCCAGCTTGGTTGGTGGCTGGAGATTCTGTCTGCTTTTGCTTTTGCTCTTTCTTCTGAGGTGGTGGTGCAGGCTTCTTCCTAGTCAAAATGGGCATCACAACTGCTTCGAATGCCTAAAAACAGGTAATAAATGGAAGCGAATTTGAAGGGACCAGTTTGTTCATACCTGTTGTTTTTGAGTGATCTCATGAGCAAATACAGCAGGAGGCTCAGCCTTTGACTTACGTTCTTGCTTATGACGAGCTTCATCTAGCCATCGCTTTTTCTCTTCAATTGCATTAATTACCTGAACCATTCGCAGCATAGTAGATATGGAAAAACCACAGTTTTTCTCAAAAACACACTTTCTCCATGTCAGCACTATCGATATGAGCATGTGCTTCACCTCCAGCCACATAATCATCGTAGGCTTTTCGAGCACGAATTATAGCAGTGTCAAACGCATCAAAAGCTGGCTATAAGCTAATTACTTAGTTAATATCTTCAACAACTGCATAGGCTGGAACTATTGAATACCTTCCTTGCTTGTGCTTCTCTGTAGCGTTCAACGATAGGATCCCCAAACTTTCTGAGTTCACCAAGACGTTGTTCATAAGCCTAAAATTATCTTTTTAAAATGAGGACAATATTGTTAATTTGTAGATTAAACCGGTTTCTCAGCATCTTCTCCTTCATCGTACAACCAATCCTCAGTCGTCGTTAGTTGTGAACGGAACGCATCAGCATCCTGGAAGAGAAGCTATGAACTCATGCTTGTTTATTTGTATGCAGAAATGGCTTCATGACAAGAATATTAGATGACAAACAAAAACAAAGTCTGAGCAGTAGGAATTTATGCATAAGAACTGAAGAGCAGAACTGATAAATTCACAGTCAACTATGTTTGAATTATACAAAGCCTTACGAATAAACAACACAGGCTTGAGTGTTTAACTCAGTTCCTGATAAATTTCGTCTGCAAGCATTACCATAGATCTTCTTTGTAGCTTTTGTTATAAAATTTGTTTTCTAAATCACTTATCCCAATGTTTTCTTTTCTTATGGGCAATGAACTACTGATGAGAAAGAAGGAAAACAGCCATCCTTTTCTAGAAAAAAAAAAAAACAAACGACAAACAAAAAAACACGCCGAAACAAGTATGCTTGTTTACATTTTACAATGTCTTTATTGCATGTTTACCTGCACACCGGAAGTAATCAACAAAACAACAAAGGATATAAAAAATATGTCAAAACAAAAATAGCACTATTAATAAAGAGATTATAAATCCCTACTACTGATTTGCTTTTGATATGACTATAAACTGATACCTGTTCGTTTCTTCACGGTCTTCAGCATTTCAAACAAGAAAAATTCCTAAAAATTCTCGTATTGATCACGTACCTCCTCAGTAACAAATTCAGCAAGGCAATCCGAAATTTTATCCCGCATTTCATACACGTATTCCTCTACTGTATTCTTGGCATCCGCTTTCTGCTTCTCATGAAGATCAACTTTTTGCATTGACACCTGGAAAAATGGTCTTGCCATATCGTGCAACTGAATTCAATTTGTAATACCTCGATATCGGCGTATTTTTTAATATCATATACAACCGGTAGACATTCTTCTACAGTTAGTTCAGTGGAAATGGTTTTTGTCTTCGGTTTTGGTTGAGCAGAAGGAGTTTGGGCATTTGAAGCAGCTGGAGCATTCGTAGTTCCAATTGGAGCATTCGAATTCGCAGCATTTGGATCAGTTTGAGCATTTGTAGAGCTCGGTTGTTCAGTAGATAAAGTTTGCTCAGTAGAGTCTTGTTCCATTGCCTGCTCCTCTTGAACTTCCTTGAAACAAAAATTCAACGATTTCGTAAGCAAACTTTGTGATCAAAACTACATACCTCAACTATTTGTGTGTCATACATGGTGGCTGAGCAAACCGCAAAGACACCGTTTGGATTGAGGCGAACCTTAAAAGATTTAGCAAATGACAACATTTTTCGTTAGCACAGACATGTCACATAAATAACGAGGCTGCTAATCCATAGAAATTTATGTCGTTGTAAGACAAGACAAAGACATTGAACATAGATCTAGTGGCTTACACACCTTCACTTTTACTTTCCGAGGTTGACCGTCTGATGCTGGAGTCACACCAGCTATACGCCAAGAGCCTACAAAACCAATAGATTCAATAAAAAACGAACCTCGACTTTGTTGATCACAAATTAAGATTTCAAATCAATTCAAATATTCAAATTAAGAAGGTTCACGCACCGATTACAGATGTTGTGTGGGGCACAGTGTTTGGCAAAGCGTAACGTGCATCGACTTGGAAAGAATCAGACCGGTATAGCGAGACCATTTTAGAATAAGGGAATTCGTCATGTTCAACAAAAACATCCGATTCACTGCAATAATACATTGAAAACTGGGCGACAAACCACATAGAAATAGATTGTATAATCATTGTAAATCTCACCCGCTTTCTGATGCACCGCCAGACCATATTATCTTAATGCGATAGGGTTGTGAATCTTTAATTGAGAATTCACGTACACGGAATGCTGGTGAAAGGATAGCACACTGCATCGCCGCTCCTAAACAACTAGTGTGGTTACTGAAAATTCTTTCAAAATCAAAAAAACCGTTCTTCCATTTCATGGATCTGACATGGACGAAAGTCAACTTTCCAATAATTAAAAATTTTATTTTGACTTAATGACCTCTAGCAACAGCCTCATCAAGATTCATTGTTGTCTTAGGGTCCTTGCCGAAAACTTCATGCACAATACGACGAATAGCGGGAATTCGCGAAGAACCACCGATCATTTCAATCTCATCAACATTTTCTTTCTAAAAAACACGTACAAAAGATTTATTAATAATACAAATGCGCAAACTTACTTGAATACCGGCTTCATTCAAAAGCCGAATTAGAAGATTTCTAATTTTTTCGAACAAAGGAGCAGCCAAATCTTCAAATTCAGATCTGAATTTATGAATTCATAAATAAGCAAGCTCGAAACTTGCTCAGGAAATTCAGAAAAATCATTTAACCTCTGCATTTTGCCCGATACATCTTTGTCGTGGAGAAAACATTCGATACTAATAGGTATCGGAGTTTGATTAGCAGACATTTGCTTTTTCAGTCTTTCGCATTCGTCAAGCAGTCGAAGCCATGCTCTTGGTGACTCCTTGGCGTCTACACCTGCAGCTCATCGATATTTATGAACTTGCACATGAATAATCCCAATTCCAACTTTGCTTAATCGGCAATGATCAAAGTAACGCTATCGGACAGATAAATGCAAAAAATATTGGCAAGAACAAATAAGATAGTAAGTACTCCAATATATGAATTACAAATGCTGTACAAGTTTATCAAAGAAGCGTAATTACACAACTTGTTTAGCCCGTAGAGGATGCTAAAGTAAAAAAAAACATCTCATGAACAGTGTTCAATGATTATTGGATAAAGATGCAAATTATAACGATTGGTGGTCGTACCAAAATTTTTCTTGAACATTTCGCGAAAATGTTCTCTAAGCAGATCATCCAACCACAGTCCACCAATATCCAGATCGTGAGTGCTTCCTAGCATCTGAAACGTTACTAAGCATCAGAAATTGTTTGCGTATTGCTTCAATAAGAAATAAGATGTGTCATGATCAAATATATAATCTAATATCTAGAGTTAAACATTAAATGATGCTTTCTATAAATGTACCACACATATTGGAACTATAAGCATACGCATCATAATTTAAACGTGATTGTACTTTTTCATTTTACAATGGTTCTAAATATCTGTAATTACATTGTAATGGTTGATAGTAATGGTAATATTTTTTTTGAAGGTTACGCAAAAATGGAAAAGTTCCTGCTTTTTTTCTGTTATCTATATATAGGACAATATCGATAGTATGTAATGCATAAGCACAACATACCCGATATCTGTGTGGATTCGAGTCTCGTTTGAAGTTCAAGTTTTGCGCTCAGATATTGATATTGTAGTATCATTATATATTATTAAAGATATTGTAGTATCATTATAAAGCAAAAATATTATGACGATTATATCAAAATTTCGCGTTAACCCGTAATTATCAGCTCCATTGGAGGTAATGCCGAAATCGGCTTGCCAGATCACACCTGATAACGGGCGAGATCTGATAATATTCCCATTTAGTACAAGTGAAACAATGAGTGGAAGTATACCGAAGGTTTTGGTAGTGTGACGGATAATTCGGCAGACCGTATACCTGTGAACGCGAATTCGAGTCCCACTTGGGGTTCCAACTTTTGTGGCCTACTCAGCATTATTACAGATATTGTATCATAATTCAAATTTTTACGAGTATATTTATTTTCTTTCGAATTCTAACAGCTTAACGACATAAAAACCTTCGTATTTCCATCTTACATCAATTTAAAAAACTGCCGTATTATTGGATATTGTTTAAAATCTAACTTAACAACACTTACTTGGTTTTTTTTCACACTGATAAACTTCAATTTGTATAGTGAATAGCTTCAAGCACCACGTACTTTGGAGTTTCATTAATTATAAACATCCGATCTATTTATTTATCTATGAGAAACGTTTAGACTTGAATACCAGGTAAAACGTTGTGAGGAGTGAGCAATTAAAAAGCTGCGACGATTACGTACCTCCATACAATGTAAACTATTTAGCAGTTATGGGAATAATTATAAACACATTTATTCACAGGATATATTCCTAATGAATCAGTAAGTCCATGCTTCAGAGAATAAAAAAATGATGACACACCTATGCTACAGGATCATCAAGAAGTGATCTAGAGTTACCTGTAATTTTCCTTTGTTGAAAGCAACAAGACTAGCTTGTGTAGACGTATGACCCACATCTAGGAACACGACATGACGAGGTTTAGCCGATTCTTCTGGCAAATCTTGCTTGTAAATCCCTTAAAATGGTCCATTTCAGCGACAGTTATTGTAAATTAATGACCACTAAAAAATAACCATAAGCAAGAGCTATTGCAGTGCTTTCATTCATAACCCTGAGTGCATTCAATCCTGCAAACTGAATTGCAGCCTGTGTAGCTCGACGCTGTACATCGGTAAAGTACGATGGCACCTTCAAATATATACTTTAAACACTAAAGCTACAGTTTCCTTTGTGATCACCTTATAGACGAACAATGACAGAAAACAAAACATCCTGGTAGAAGAATGGACAGAATTTTGTAGTGGCGATACTATACTACATATTATACAGACACTATTAAAAGTATAGTCCTGCATTTGCAGGTCGATAACATTGAAAAAATGACTCGATTATCACCGCAATTCGAAGTTTTTAAAATTACAACAGATTCTCCGCAAAATTAAAGTCATTTAGTCTACTTATATGAAAACGGTGTATAAATTCCTGAATTATAAACAACCAAAAAAAAAAATAAGTGTTCAACATGTGGCAAACAATAAGCAATGTAAAAGTAAACGTTCATGATGTTATTACTTGTGGAAATTTTAGATAAATTCACATCAAGGCAACTAAGTCAACAAAGACACATCTTGTCTCGCCTCTGCTTAAGGTAGGTCGCAAAGGCTTAGAATACATTTAATGTGAATGAAAATAAGATGCTCAGGTGTCTCTTTTAGAAACACGTACCGTTACAACGCAGTCGGTGACTTTCTTCACATCCTTTAACTGGCTCTCTATTATATCTTTCAATTTGGTAAGGAGAGCTGCCAATATTTGCTCAGGAGTGAAGATGGACTGTTTGTCTCGGTAGCTCACCTAAAAATATGTATCAAGAAAAATATAAGTAGCATTTGTAAATTGAAATCAGGAAGGTTGACTACGAATATGAATAGATCCCGAAATTCACCTTATCACAATGAAAGGTAGTAGTTAACAGTAATGCTCATGAATCTATTAATGTTGAAATGTCATAAATCAACACACATTTCTATTCCCTAATCGGGAAATTGTAAAACTCAGGAAAACTTTGAAAATTGAGATACAATAAACTTTGTTGTTGAACAATTCCTAACGTAGGATACACCTACGCAATACGTGTTCAACGTGATATCGTAGAGGCGATTGAATTCGAGCCTGCTGCATAATGTGACATAAGCCTACCTTCTCTCACCAAGTCAATGCTATTTATCTCACCTAAACTTCTCTGAAATCAAGGTATCAAACACGTAGGGATGGCCATCCTAATAATGCTGTTTTTCCAATTCTTCAGTATAGCCAATACAAACCAATCAGATTGACATAAATACACATCTCTTTCATATCAAAAGCCACCATTTTCAGCATTTCTTCGAAACTTGCTTTTCTTCAGCGCTGACTGTCAGCAAAATTTGTTCCCGACAGAAAAAAATATTAAAAAACTGCTTAAATTGCACGATGAAGCATGATAGTTGCTCTCGTTATTTTTTTTTACAACCTTACCGTATAGAATTATAGAGAACAGCAGCACCAAATATCCATGTGTTCGAATATCCATGTTCTTTTGGGTGAATACCACAAATTGTTGGTCATGACGTGTTCTAAACAGATATCAGGACAATAGCCTATGTTGAAAACAATGTAGTTGACCACTTATCATATTTACTAACTGGAAGGAACACGTTCGCGTTTTGGGTCGGTAAAGTGGTACCGGAGATATGTGGGTAAGATAAATATCATTGACTCAGTGAAGAGTGATCAACTGAAATCATTGCATAGTCCACGCTTACATTCAACCACCTCCACGATATCACTTTGAACAAGACTGCGTAGGGATATTGACATTACGCAACAGGTATCGATGAACACCAAAAGCTCATTCTTATTTTAGCATACGTTTAGGAATCGCGAGCTTCATAACTGTGAAGATGCATAATAGACCAGTACCTGCTTTCAGAATCTACGCAAGTTATTCGTGTTTTCTTTTATTTTCATGCTACCTCAAACAACAAGTTGCCACTAACGCATCGAATTCTACAAACAAACAAGAGCAAATCGAACACCTTAGTCGACTCATAAACTCATTTCCATACTAATTTTAAGAGTTATACCTACCTTAAATCCTATTTCGTCATTTGCTGTCTGTATCACCTCACACGGTACAAACGGTATAAACTTCTGGGTGACAGCATCACTAAACTTCCTGCCAATCATTTGCTTGAAATTGATTATTGTGTTCTTGAAGTTAGTGTTTACAGATTGACGAGCGGCTACTCCCATGGAACGACTCTTCGGACCGAATGAAACACACGACCTCAAAAAATGTAATACTATGTGAAGAAGTAACTAACATTTTGATGTGTCCCAGTCCATGCAAATAAAAAGGCCAATAATGCTAATGAGTACTAAACATATCAGATTTCTTAGTGATGTAAAAACCCACAACATAATTTCTACAGCCATTGTTTTAATGTGTAACATTAGTTAACCTATGTACTTGACAAACGTATTTGTCGACAGAAAATCATTCCTGTGCATCCTAGTATTTGACTAAATCGACATTTCCATGATTTTAGTTTTTAATTCTGTTAACTCGATTGTTTTCCCGCTCATTAGCATATTTCGACGATCAAATCGGGTTTTCACTGATCAGTATACAAATTCGCCAATATCTAACTTAACCACAAATAGGCTGGTTTGAAATAATAATCACAATCCCAATACACAAATTCTGGACACCTACATGGACTATTAATCGTTTGAATAACTCACGGTGTAGCATGTAGTGAGTAGTCGTTCGTTATAACCTCTATGCCACCCTGACGAGCTATTCCAATATAGCAATTCAAATTTCCAATGTCGAAGCCAACCACAGACATTGTCTCTCGAATACCACACACCTATTAGAACAAGTTTATGTTTCAAGATTTCGAAAGAAAACCAGAATTTTGCCTTAAATTGTCATATGATTACTTCAGTCATAGAAATCCAAGTAATGACATAATATAAAACAGAGAAACATTTTACTCCTTAGCAATTATCCTTTACAATACGAGACAAAATTTTATTTTCTAATTTGTCTTAGTAGGACGAAAAATAAGAACGAAGATACACATCATCCATATTTTTTTAACGTAGTAACCTCACAATCAAGTACGAATTAACGTGAAATTAATGTTAAAAACCGGGAAATTATGTCAGAAAAAATGATACGCTAATTGATGCGATAACAATAAGAAATAGTAGCAATGAAGGAATTCGACCAGTTCTTTAGTAACTACAGAACATGACATTTAAGGCTTCATAAAAGAACTGTGACGTATGGAATGTTGACGCATAGCTGTACCGAATGTAGCAAGTAATATAACGATGCTTAACATGACAATTGAATCTGCTCAATTTCGCACTTTGTAAATGGACTGATTTACTCGTCGGAGATGTTCTGGCTCAAGTTCCACGAATTACGAAGAGTAGGATGTTATCAAAGTGTACGTCACGTTTACTCGAATCAGTCACTTCTTATTTTCAAATAGCCAGTTTTCAGAATTATATGGACGTTCCTACAGTCAAAGAGATTGACAAAGGATTCTAAACTTAGTAGAATAATTTGTAAAATTTGCAAATTGGAAGGACAAACTCAAATAGATGCCCAACCAAATGTTGAGCCGAGCAAATGATAGTTGAAAAGCACTACGTTTTCTTTGCCCTAACTTTGCATTTCGACGCAGATTCACGACGTTTTCGAAGTTGTGATCTTATAGTGTCACTCTAAATACGATAAAGTACGATGTAATTGGCTTCTATTTTGCCGCGTTCAACACTAAGAATGCATAATAAATGATCAGCAATGAAAATATATCAACTACAGCAAAAACGGTGATGATGCCGAGTTAATCACAAAAAATGGAACCTCACAATGGCCTCCAACAAACACCTAGATGACGGGCCTGTCGTGCCACCGATTGTACTAATAAGATTCTTGTTCTGCGATCATTCAACGCTCAATATTTCTATATGCGTATAATATCACTGTTCTTATCACTAACGGATTTGATCTGAGTGAGCCGATCTCGGTATTACATCCAATAAAGCCAATAATTGAACCGATTTATACATTTCTCATAGCAAGGAGTGAAATCGGTAACACAACAGGCTGGACATTTGTAAGTGTGAGCTCGAGTCCGAGTTTTCTTTCTCCTTCATCCGATATTCGAAATTTTGGGATCAACTCAAACATCTCTAGGATATAAGGACATCATTATAACCTATCACAGTAGACAGAGAATAAGTAAAAATACTATGAGAGATTATATGACGAAAATCACAATAAAAGGTTGAAACCAACTTTGAACTAATCTTTCCTCCTGGTTGTAAATGATTTAAAAACGCCAAAACTGTAAATGACACTTAGCTGAGTTCCCAACACAAAAACTATGCTGTGAAAAGAACACAACATGTTCTATTCTGGTGAAAGACGAATGCAAGACTCACAGAAATTCATAAAATATGGAGAAAAGACTTCATGGAGACAGCAAATCCACTTAACTGTTCCCAAAAATATAGCAGCACCATAAGCCGTGCTAAAAGAAGTCCTTACAGATAATTCTTAATTATCCGAGTGAAATCCCCAAATGACTAACAGCTGTGTAGTTCTACTCTTAACTTCTACTCAAACAATGCAAGCAATACATCATCAGTGCTTCCACTTTTTATGCAACAATGAACATGTACTCCGAATAATTTTTTAAAAAACAACATTGCTTTGAACTTCAAATCACATACTGTATAAATTTGTACAATATGCAACCAATTTTCTTACTACATCGAAAATCCCTTCTTATTTTTTGCAAATGCTTTCAACGACCCTCCTAACCAGTTAAATGATTATGGCTAAATGAATATACCGTATTTTATGTTTAATACGTAAATATGGATACAATAACTATTAAATTAAATAAAATATAATAACCACAACGCAATAGACAAGGATATTACATGACAATTTATAGCACACAATGTAATGACTAATAGTCGAAAACATGCAATCCCATGAACGAATTCGACAGTTCAACCATACTTCAACCCTTTTACTTTTCATAAAACAAATCTTTAGAGAACATTAGAGCCATGACAAAGTTTTGAGTTAGATGGAATGAGTGGTAAAAAAAAGTACTTTAAAAATATAATATGTGAGAACTCTTCTGCCATCCAGCTTAAAAAGCTCCACAAAGTCGGCAAATCTAATGTAAACTAAAAGTTCTAATACAGATCGAAGTAATGAGGTAGAATATCGAGAAGAGTATACCAACAAAAAATTTTAAGGATTACGCGTTGTACGAATAGTCAATAACTCTAATTGCTGGTATATCGCGCCCTGGCTCATAATACTAAGTAGATGTCGGATTTGTTCTAGATTATCAAAGATTGTACTTTGACATTTAAAAAACAAAAACACCATAATACATACATTAGATTTCTCTATTAAATACTTAAAACAAGGGTTGATCATTCGCAAACTGGAGAAACATGGCCGATTTCAACTACAAACTGACGAAATCATGTGAAGTACGGGCAATAACGAAAGACAACTATACACAACAACCACGCGTACCTATATACAGCTCAGATCCTCACCAGTAACGAAGGTAGAGTGATGACGTCACTCTACCTCGCAGGCTTTTAAAGGAGCCACGAGAATTCGAGAAATTTGAAATTGTTTCGTTACGGGACCATATGACGAATCAAAAAAAAAATGTCTAAACTCGTACAAATTTGAGCAATTTTGTCGCAAGCAATTTGTGTGCGGAAACTTTTGCTTCATAAAAGTAGCTGGTGGAAATAATTAGAATGATGTCACCCGCAACCAAAGAGAAAGAGGTGAAAATGATTAACATACTACTTAGTGTCACCTGAGATTGCACTTGGAAGGCAACTTACGGAATCAAGAAAATGTAAGGGAGTAGTACGTCAGATGTCACCACGTTCCAAGAGTAATTTAGTAGAAAATATGGCTACTCTGATTCCCATTTGGCGCGTTCTTTTTCGATGCATGTAATTGGATGCGTCCGACACATGACAGCCTAAATACTTTCGAGTTATCGCGGCCAGATTACGAATTTTCAAACACACAAGTTGCACGAAATTTTTTTTATACCAAAAATAAAAATGTTTTTGTCATGCAAGCATCCTACAATTCATAATATGGGAGTGGTGAGTACAGAAACTTTGTTATCAAAGAAATCACAAATATTAAGATTGTGAATGGCATGTGGACACGATAATAAATATAGTATGAAAGTTGCACATTAAACATTCTTACTTCAAAGTACGAGTTTACATACTCCGTGATGAATTTTCGTCAAATTTTCTTCAGTAAATTCCTTCATTGTTGTTTTGACGTTTTGGTCGTTTGGTATCGAATTGCATCCAGCGCTTATGGTTTTTGGAATCTAGCTTATGTTATCTTTTTCTGTCACTTTAGATAACTAAGAATTACTACACTGTCAAGGAAGTTATGGGCCCGACGGTAAATCCTGCTTTAGAGAAAATGGACGTCGATGAAGCTGTCAAGGTTGAAGAAAAAGAAGTCCCAAAAGATTTAAATACAATCGCCATAGAAAGTAAGATTTTCCATTATCCAAGTGCCATTTATAGTCTCGAGTCGTAGGTGTTATTAAATGTATTCCATGCAATACAATGTAGATATCAAAGAGCACTGTGCTCTACTCGACAAAGGCGATGCTCACTCCGTTGGAAGAATTTTGCAAGTCTTACACAAAACTAGGAAGCAGTGCAATTTGGAGGTGGATCTCTTAAACATTTCTAAGTCGAAATCCATGTGTTTCTAGCTGTGTTTTTTTGATTTAGTATTTTTGATATTGCAACTAGTGTTTGTTTTTGATTGAAATTCAAATTACAAGGTTCTGAATCGTGTTATCTCGAATCAGCTTACTATGTCGTTGCACAAAGATGTTCTTTTGGGATGGGTTCCTTCTACCACTCCTATGGCGATGGATGTGGATACAAAACTTACCCCAATTTCTATGGCTACCTCTACTTCTATCAAGTTAATTGATGTTTCCACAATTTAAAACGAAACTTAGACATCCTTTACATGCTTTTTCAGGTCTCCTAGACCTACTCGTAAAATCACCTCTCCATCTGCAGAGTCGGAACTCTACATCCACCTACTTGTACTGCTTCATCTTGTTGATATGAAGAAGTTTGATGATGCCAAAAAGTGCGCTGAAATGTTGATTTCTCGCGGTTCGTTGAAAAAGCTGAACGGAAATTATTTTTAGATATTTTCGACTCCATTTGTTCAATTTGTTCACACATATTTTTAGCTGACTCAATAGATAAGCGATCGTTGGATCCTATAGTAGCTAAAGCTATTTTCTATATGGCTCTGGTTTATGAAAGGCAACATAAGCTGCATGAGCTTGGTTGGTGAGTCGTGGCATTGGTCTTTTGATATCACGGAATGTTACTTTTTCTAATCATAATTTCCTGATATTTCGTCTTTTAGCTTCTTTAACTCTCGACTTCGTACAGCAACACTCCGTCATCAGAGAGAATCACAAGCTGTTTTAATATACACACTTCTTCGTTGTTACTTGATTAACAAACAGTTTCAGTCAGCAGCAAAACTGGTTTCAAAGTTACGTAGAATTAAAAATATAGATGCAGTTAGATATAGATGAGAATAGGGTGGGGAGAGAGAGGGTAGTGAGAGAATTACAGTGTAGAGCGAGCGCTTCAATAGTATAATGGATAGGCAGGGCAGACCGTACATCATCTGTAGGTACGTGTTCGAGTTCCGTCTGATGCTCGAAGTTTTTTGCCAACTTAACCTAATTTTAGACGAGAATAGTTATTGCGCTATCATACATTCAAACCTAAGTTATTTCTAGAAGATTTTTAAACTCAATTTTAGGTCACTTTTCCGGAAGGAGCTAATAATAATGATCTGGCACGTTACTTATACTACCAAGGTCGCATAAAAGCTCTTCAACTTGATTATACAGCTGCTGCTGGGTACTTTTTACAGGTACGGGTGATAGTATTATACGCAAATATAGATTATGTAAGCCCATGTGCATTTACTTAAAACTGGTCTACGGCCTAAGATGTTCATATCTACATGTCCTTCCAAAATATTCTGATCCCAATTTACCTAGCCTAGAAAAAGGCTTTACTGGGTACGATTACATGCACATAACGTGTAATGGGTGGCGTTATGATAATACCTGCATAAACACGCAAGATTAGTCTCTTTTTTATGGTTTTAACCAAGATTTTCACAATTCAAGGATATAGTTTCTCAAGGATATTCTCACTTTGGCGATTGGTATCTTTATTTCATCCTTTTTGTAGGCTATGCGAAAAGCTCCACAGGAAGCCGCAATTGGATTCAAGCAGAACGTTCAAAAATGGGTAGTAGTCATTGGTTTGCTTCAGGTGATAAAACTAGTTTGTCTTTTCAATGCATGAAAGGTGTGGGAAGGCTAATTGACTCATACCATTATACCTTTTATCACATGCAATATTGAAGGAATTTTTCAAAGTTTGTTCATTAACAAATAGGTGGAAATTGGATTTGTTTTTTACCTCTCGATCATATAGGGGGAAATTCCGGAAAGATCCATATTCCGCCAACCAATATATCGAAAATGTTTGCAGCCATACCTTGAACTTACCCAAGGTGAGTTTTATATTTGACTTGTTCTCATGCGTGCTATACTGTGCGTGGTTATTTTCGAAACGTTTTTTTTTTTTGAACCACACTGTACTTTAAATAAGCGAAACATTTTATATGGGATTTGCCACGTGTTCGTAGTAAGTGGATGTATATCCTATAGTAATTAAATTTTACTTGGGGCATGATGTCCTCATCTCGATGCCGTCGAACGCGCTTAATGCGAGTCTATTGTTCGCATTGACTTAAAGTAAAAAGTAACTATTTCATATATCCCCACCAACAAATTTTACCAGGGTTGACCAAAGCAGCGATTTTGGTAGAGTTGATCGATGTACCGATTTGTTGACATGTGAGATTGCAAGGAAACTTATTGTTCTATCTCCACTGTACTTCACTTTTGCGTAAATTCTTATATCAAGGATTAGTCAGAATCTATTACATCTGTTGCTTCCTCATATTCATTAACGTCTTATAAGTTTCTCATTTATTTCGTAATTCTTGTTGTTGCGTCCTCTAGTGTTCGTGATTGTAGTTTTCATCTTTGTTTGGTAACTTCATCTGACTTCTCCAATATTCATACTCGCTTAATTGCCAGGATAGCCGATTTGCTGCTTGTGTCATAGCTTCTTGACACGTCGGTAGTTGATCCTTCATTATTTGATTTGTGATTTCTATTATTTTTCTGCCACTGGTTTTCTTAAATTGTGATTGTTATAAGGGTAAACTGAGATGTATTAAATGTCTTTTTATCTGAAGTAGCTTTGTCCTTGTTTAAGACAGTCAAGTTCTTCTGAGTAGCTTCGTTGGTGGTGATGTGCTCATTGGCTTGGATTGTGTTTCACTAGATTTTCTGAGTTCCTGTCTTCGAATCTTGGGTGAATGCTCCGATTTTGTCGAAGTTTGGTTGTATGTGTGTTGGTGGTAGAAGTCGGTGGTAGAAGTTGCGTGGAAGACAAACATTCTAAATATTGCATAAATGGTTTTGTACGCTATCTTGTCGCTTCTTTCAGTGATCTATGATAAAGTCATTGCGAGCTGCATAGAACTCAGACCTAATAAAACATCAAAAATTTTATCAAAGGATTCAGTGTTTAACCATAATGGAACTATGCATGATCAGAGAATACAATTGGCCAAAAGAGCTGACAAGTATCTTTTTAATTGGAAATATTTGTCACATAGTACACCTTATCATCCATTTCAAATGATTTTGGTAAGAATTCATCTACCCCGTAGCTGAGCATGAGCTGGTTTTTTTGGGATAGGATTGAACACTGTATTCTAAGTTGCGGCATCTTTTGTTGCGTATGCACATCACTATTGCGAGCTGAAAAGCCGCTGCATCTATTAAAACTACCACTCCAAATAAGTAAAAACATGTAGGATAATTGATTAACTAGTGAAATTTCTCTATATATTTAGCTGTTCGTACTGGGGATCTTGCGCAGTTTAACAACATTGTCAAGCATCACAGTCCAGTTGTAAGTTTAATTTGTTCGCAAACAATTTTTTACACCTTACAATATTTCTTTTTCAGTTTGAAAAAGATGAGACGCTCACCCTCATTGTTCGACTGCGACAAAATGTAATTAAAACTGCTGTTAAGCAAATATCTCTAGCTTATTCTAGGATAACTATCAAGGTGGTTCTGTGGTAATAAAATTTCGGTCGATTTATATTCAAATCATTGCATGTTTTATAGGATATAGCGAAGAAACTTGGAATGAATAACGAGATTGAAACAGAATATATGGCAAGTGCTCTATTACTAATAGATACCTTCTTGTAGTGATTAGATTGCGGCAAATTTCTAGGTTGCGAAAGCCATAGCTGATGGTGCGATTGATGCAGTGATAACGTGTGATACTAAAGATGGACATAGGTTCATGCGTAGTTCCGAGACTGTTGATGTATACACTACTACTGAACCACAAATTCATTTTGATAGCAGGATAAGGTGTGTCGCAATATCTTTTATTGTTAACCTTGTAATTTTTTCATTCATTAGGTACTGTCTAGAACTACACAATCAGGCTGTAAAAGCGCTTAGATTTCCGCCAAAGAATAAATGTGATGTGGAAAGTATTGAGGCTCAACGAGAACGCGAGCAACAGGTTTGTTCCATGCCTCATTTTTAGCCTATTTTGATCCATTATTTGTATCCCTTGTGTAATGGTAACAGCGCAACACAGCGTTGGCTGTCAATTTAGTAATTATCATGCATCAAACCAAGTCAAGCCTGTACTGTGTCTCGGATATATATGACTTATTCAGTTGGGTATGAACATTTATTCCATAGATGTATGTAACAACGAATCATTGCAGAAAACATATTCATTTCATATTCTTCACGATTAAGTGGATTATGACACACCTCAATTACATGTAATATCACCAGTGATTGATTAAATCAAGTTTTATTAGTTGTTCATTTTTAATTCTTTTTTTCTTGTCCTTTTAAAATAACAGACCGGTGTGGTTGGAAATTCCTCGCAAATCTTGCTACAAGGTTAGGTGACATTCTTACTGTACGTAGTGTGATTGAAGTCCGTACAAGAATTTCATGAAGTTTTATTTGATCTGGGGATTTGAAATATGTTTCATTTTATAATTGCCGTAGCAATATTATTATTTAGGAGTTAGAATTTGCTAAAGAAATGGCAGACGAAGATGATGAGGATTTTTGATCCGATTGTGACTAATTTAACATGGTCGATTTTTGTTTGGTTTGTTTTTGTATATATTTATGAGCACACTTTTTATCAAATATATTGTAGTCATTTACATTGAACTGCTCGTGTGTTATATGTTATAAATCAATTAATCTTGTGTTTTTTTTCGGTGTATTTGTCTTTCAAAGAACTGTACCTAAATTTTTTAGTAAATGTTATGGCTCGGCTCTCGTTATAGTTTGTTAAATACAGTATAGATGCATTCTTTGTGGCATTGTATCCAAAAAACTCTCAATGCGAACAGTGGTCTGGGAACTCGATTTCCGCCTTTTGCACACGCAGTTGTAATGTCAGGCTGTGACATCAGTCACTCAAAAAGTGCTTACGGATTAGAAAATATAATCCATGACATGCGTATTTTACTAGGTGTGCCAAAGCATAGGACATCAAAACGTAAGTGTTTTTTGTCAGTAACGCGGTAATTGTTGTCCGTCTTGGTGACAAATTCTTTAAATTGAGAGTGAAGGAGTGGTCTAATGTGAGGGACGTATGCATTGAATTGGAATTGTTTTTGTTTCAGTGTATAAATTCTTTTTCGACCTTAAAGTGTGGTTCGCAATATTGTTTTCTTTTTATTACCAATAATATTCTGGTCTGATGATATGAGTGGAAACTTGCTATAGTGCACAATTATTCTTCCTGGGAACGTTAGTTCAACTAATCTGTCTTCAACTAATGTAGCGGATAGGCGTGGTTACATTTATGGTTTTGCATTTTTATATGTTCAAGATACATGCAGGCATATGTTCAATGAACATTTTAGTATTAATTTTTACTCATGTGTTATTGCTTTGTAGCGTACCGCATAGGCGTACGTGTTGTTAATGTAATGCAAAAAATGCCGACATTGTTATGATTCAACTCCATTGCGCAATCTTCTAAAGAATCAGCATGATGAGAAACGTGAAAAACACTGGACGTGTGATAGAACGCTTAGGCGCTGACTTGAATAATTAAATATTTGTATCAGCAGAATAACGTGTTGATATAACTAATGAGTACTGCTACTACACATTACAATATAATATGATAGCAATAAGTCATATGATAAGAAAAATAGAGAAAAGAGTTCACTGCATTACGTTCCCAAGGTGGATAGTTCTTTATTATGAACATTTAAGAGTGATCATTTGTGCAAGACAGAAAATTAGATTGACGCAATTGTTTTCTGGAGAGTTAGGTGTGAAAGAATGCTTCGTAATGGTGAATATTTGTTAGAAAAGATATGTTCATCTTTTTATATAGTTTCATATTAGCTTAAAATGTTGATTAGAACGAATAAATAAGCGTCAGTTTTCCTACCTATTTCAAACAATAGTTTCTTGTAACGAAATCTTCTTAGCTAGAAAACAAACTCGGAAATTTTCGTACACGCGGCTTTTGGAACCAACCAATGATCTGGTGGCGTGTGCATCCTGTGGTTCATTTCACCAAGTGGATACCATTTGTGGAAATTGTTATGAAAAGGTATTTCTTGGGTGGAGATGTGCTAACATCGTTGACGGCATTTTAGGTGAATTCTCACTGCATCTGTATTTAGGTTCGACAACTAACAAATGAGATCAAACGGAAAATGATGGCTTATAATCCGTACAAAGGAGAGCAGCAAGATAAGGAGGTTATGGACCATAGTATCATCCAGATAATATATCTCGTATAATGTTTTCCTTATTCAGGTGGTTGTTCGGTTTTCCAATGACAACATAGTAGAGGACGGTGTTTTTAAAGGAAAAAGAGTGATAGAAATTGAGAAAGAAAGGCCGACGTGGTTTAAGAAACTGTTCTAGAAGATATTTCATCAAAGATCATATCTTTCCAAAGGCTTTTAAATGCCATCATTGGGATAGATATAGGGTTTTCCCTTGAGCTAGTAAATTAGTTGTTTTTTTCATGTAAAAATTTATCCAAAGGTGTTTGAATACAGAGGTCTAGGAAAAATAAGAGTTGGTTACTGAGTATTTGTATTTGAATTTGATGGTAATGTTAGTGGAAGTTTCTATGAACTATGCGACATTTGAATGGCACTAAATAGATATACATAGTAAACATCTAATGTAGAATAATAGCTGTGCAGGATTAATTAGTGCTCTCGTTCCTGGAATTCATAGTATTTGCTCGTCTGCATTTGTATAGGACTTTGTATTCTATGGACATCGCTGTCTTGAGCTTATCTGTACAGCTATTAACACAAGCATTATCGAATTTACTAGATTTTGAGGAAATAGATCCGTTGACGTAACATTGGCTTAAATTCAAATCTTGAACTTATTAGCGCAATAAGGTAAAAGCAGAGTTGCTGTCTTATACGTTTTTCATTATATCTGCCAACTAGCTTTATGACTGAGAAGCCGAAGATGTAGATGACCATTAGAGATGTTTATGAAAAAAATTTGCAATCCATCTTGCACATTCTGAGAGGACGCATGTTCGAATTTCTTTTTTGGTTATTGTTAGTAATAATTTTAGTATTTCTTTCCATTTAACCAGTTGCTGCGCATCTATGAAATCCGAACACTACTAGTACTTAGTATGCAAATACGAGTGGTTCGTTAACTGGTGGATGTAGTTCCTTGGTTTTTTTTTACCTTGTAGTAAGGCTTGAAGAACCTATTGAAATGTTCTGACTAATGTCGTTAGATCTAAGAATGAATGAAGAATGTAGTATTTGGTGTCTGGAGAAATGTTGCCACCAACCGAGAATTTCAAGACAGATCATTCCTGTTGTATTCCATTTGACCTCCCATTTATAAAATAGTGCTGTTTGCTTTACTAGTGATTGTGTACGGTACTGCAACGTCATACTGCATAATGGACAGTACATCAAGTATATGTGGACGTTGAATAGTATATCAAGAAAGAAAACAATATCTTGATCAGATTACATTAAAGATGCTCAGACTGTGTGCGATATCAAGATTAACTACTAGGTTTGAAGTGTTAAAACAAAACAGAGTTCAGAATATTACAATAACATTACCTGAGACGTATAAATGGCCATGCGTGGCATCATTATGGAGGCAAAGTGTGTGTTGTACAGTTACTACACTTGTCATCAAGTAATTGGTTGACAAGTAATACTCCACCTAATATCAATTACATAAAAATGTAGCTTTAATAAAATATTGATAAGATATATTATATTCCGTACCCTTATTTCTAGAAAGGAGGCCGCAAATAAATAATGATGTCATGTTTTTTCTCACTAATTGATTTCGCGCCCACAAAGTCATGAAATCCACGAGTTCAAAAAAAGGTGCAACTTGCATTGAAGTTTCTGGTAATGAAATTGTGGAAAATTTAAAAAAAAAAACTAAAACTAAATAACGTCATTGTTGCAAGTTATGTTCCACACTGTACCCAGTGTGCCACGGACCTTCCTCAGTGAATGATTTCGAGCCGGCTAGTCTCGAGGCTACGTGGCGCGACCCCATGTGGCGGATAGGGGTAAATCGCGGACCAAAAACGACCGTGTACTAGCCTCAAGACACGAATGGAACCGAGGGATAGAATGATTGAATCTGCTGTGCTGGTCGACTAATGCCTTCTATATGTACAAAGGGACATCTATGTATGCGTACGTACGGACTGTATTCTGGCCGTCGATTATGCCAAAAACCCGCAATCGAACGATTAGGAAATACATGGGAGGCGGTTAGGAGTCCAACAAATAAACTCCACCCCTTTCATTGGGAATCGCAGAACCCGGTTAAAAATTCGGCCTCATTCTTTTGAGTCCGAAAAAGCCCCTAGTATGGCAGCATCGGGTAGGACTTGTACGGAGAGGCTGCTAAAATTTCAGGAAAACTAGGCTGCGCAAATTTGAAAGGACTAGGATGACGATCTGTACATATGAGGCAACAACGCTTGCATCAGAATTCTCTATAGAAGACTTAGAATCCTTCTGATGCATGCAAAGAAAACCAGATACAACGTCATCGAATTCTCTGAAACGAGAAAGCATCAGGCACGCGTTGATTTCGACATTGAAGTAGAACTGTCGTTTAGAACATCCGATAGCATAGGTGTCCTTGGCCTAGGTGTAGTCGTTAATTCAGACTTTGTCATTAACATCAATTTGCTTGAACAATTAACGACACGAAGCGGATGTCAAAAACTGAAAAGAATTGGCATCTACTTAATAGTACAATGGAGATAAAATCGAAACATTTTATGTGGACTTTGAAAACTCAATAGAGAACATCACACATTCTACAAAGTCATTGTTGGCGATTTTCATGCTAAATTTGGCTTTAGAAGAACGCCTGAAGAACGTCACATTGGGACTCACGGACTTGAATGGAACAAACAGGGAGAGCGGATATTAGGATTTATCATGACGAACAAGATGATCCATGGTAATTCTCTATTCCCAAAGTCTCTATACCTACGATGGACGTGGGAGTTTCCTGATGGAAAGTGCCATAACGAAAGACCACGTCATAGTAAATAGAAGGTTTTGCCTAACGGATGTCGAAATTGTTCTATATGGAAACCCGACGTTTTCTTTGTGCCAAATTTCTCTTCACTCGCAAAGGATAGAAAGCTGCCATTTCTCAAAAACAAAATTCTAAAACAGAAACAAACTGGGATTTGACCAATTCTGAAGTTAGCTTTTGGAAAGATACCGTGACTGACAACATCGACGAGAAAGATGACAAGTTAGTTGAACAGCACGATTGCGCTGAAAATGCTGAGAGTTCGATAACTACTAAGAGACCTTCTTTTTTCAAGAGCTCTTGAGTTGATACGTCAACGTCAAGCAGCTAGTGCCGCAGGAAATCACCGAATAACTTAAGAACTTGCGGACGCTGCTGTCTAACGATAAAAGAAGATTTCAAAAAGAGAGGTGGATGGGTGATGAATGAAGCGGCTGAGGTTGGCAAAAGCATTCGTTACGCCCAAACACAAATCATAAAACCGAGATGACTGTTCTCCGAGGTTAGGATGGAACACTTTTGTCTACCAAAAAGGCACTGTAGGAAATTATTTGCGATCACTTCTCCAATCCTTTCGGTAGCCACATTCGACCATCTCCATGTAAATAGAGGAAAAACGATCATGTTGTTAAAAACGTTTTTCCTTTCAAAATCTGACGCGCCTTTTCGCCGGTAGAAAATCGTACAGCTGCCGTGCCAGACGGGATTAGACCAGAATATCTCAAAAATCTACCGCCAGTCTTCATTGAAACACTGGCTCTATTCTTCACACGCTATTTCTCTTAATGCAAAGTTCGAAGTTAATGGAAAAGTAGCAGGACCGTGATGTTGCAGAAAAAGGGAGGGAGAAGGGGAGAAGGGAAGAGAAAAGGGAGAAAAAGGGAATATCCCATTCATTACGCTAAACATCGAGCAAGCGAAATAAATGTTAACCAACTTTGACAGAACTTGTGGAAAAATTGTTTTGAGCTAAACATCAAAAGATGCTTATGAATAGCGGATACGTTGCAACATTTTAGATTGCTCCAGCTTTGCGTATTTAGGTCGTGAGATCAATATGATGAACGACATAGTACCACGGTTCATTAGAAGGAAACGAGCGACTTGAGGAACGTAGTGAAGAAGCTAAAAAAGACGAGGCTCCGAGTCCATTTTTTTAACACGACGGCTCTTCCTGCCTTAATGTATGCCTCAAAAACTTGGGCTTCACAAGAATGGGATGAAAGATTACTGAGCGCAATGTAAAGTCCCACTGAAAAAAGGATGCTTGATATTTTCCGTATCACACAAGTGGAAGAGGGAAAACGAAGCGTTGATGTGCGTCAACGATCAAAAATTAGAGACGGAGCCGTATACGCCAAGCTTCCGAAGATTAGTGACACGTGATGCGCATGAATGATGACCGGTGAACACGAGTTTTACGCGATTTGATCCCACTGGACATCTAACGCACTGCAGGAAGAACACCAGCACGATGGTCTGATCTTTTTACTACGTTGCTAGAGAGAGTTATGATGCTTAACGAATCTCTAGAGCTGAAACAACTTATTGGACTAATGTCGCACGCGATAGAGACAAATGAAAGTTTTACCCGCTCGATTCTGTACATGATCAACGGGAATCCAAGTGATTATGATCTATGTTGACAAGATACTGGTTACTGAGATGTGTTGTCTTCGCGCGTAGCGCTAGCCCCTAGTAGTCTTCCATTTGTTTCTTCTGGCGCAACTATCGTCCATGGGGGTGGTTTCTCACGTACAGTGTGACCGATTTGGTCATTCTGGAATCATGAACAAATTTTTCTGTCTTATTTTTTCACATTGCAGTATGACATCCCAGTAAACCTGGACACATGAATAAATTTGGAATCTTCAGTGAATCGATTAAATCATATGCCAGTCATTAGTCTTCTAGAGCACTTGTGTTGAAGTGTTTTTCTTAATGTCGGCCGGAAAACTTAATTGCATTTAAAATGGTTTTTTCAAACCCATTGACAAAGTGCCTTAATAACGCTTCATTATTCTCACATAGAGACACTTCATTTTTGCATATTTTTCTTATCAGCTGTTGAACAAAAGCATTAATTTAACTGTTTTCAGCCTGGGAGGATTGCGACAAATTGGATATGTATGATGATTTGTTCCTCAGATAAACTTTGTACAAAGTTTTTTTTTCCAAATAGACGTATATTTTCCTTGTAGAGAATACTCTCTCGAGTAATCTCTACCTTATCATTCGAATTATATAAAAAGTAGATACAAATCATGTAATTATATTGTTGGTTTTCCTCCTAATAGTCATGTCCTAATTCATAGAAGGTCATAGTTATTTTGACGTCCTGCTTAGCCTGTGGTACTGACATACATTGTTTACACGTCTCTAGTCTCCGCCCCCTCCCTATATAAGCAGCTACACTAAACATCTCATCCATACTCTTCACTCATCACTTCGAAATCGATCTCCTTTTACCTTCACTATTGAATTTGTTGTCGCTGTTTCATTATATTCACAAATCTCATACAATCTCCATCATTCATGACGTAGTCCTTTTGATCATCATATATCATTCTCACCTTTTGTATCGAATGAATAATTGTTATATGATTGAATAATCACATCCTTAGGAGTCCTATTATGTATGCCCATCATTTATCGTTATTGTAGAGTTTATGTAATATTTTATGTTGTTTAGTAAAGGTTTAATTACCCAAGTTTGAGGTACAGCCACTCAAGTTTGGAGCAAGCCGATACAACCACTGAACCCGAGCCCTTGCATATGATGTGCATTGGCCAAGAACTGATAAAGTAACAGAAGAAAACTCAAGCGTAGCAAACTGATCAACACTTCAACGCTTCCACGTTCGACAGCTAACCCCTCTCGACAACTCAACACTCGACGCTCCTCAACGCAACATTCAAGCAAGGAAAGCAATTGATATAACAGTACGCTGTCCTTCAAAGGCATATTCTAATTTTCCTTGTTGAATTTATTCTCCTCTATTCTTTCAAATAACTATATTCCTACATCATAAAATAAGTCGGAGAAAGCAAATTAGTTAAAGGAAAATAGGCATAAAGCGATGATACCCCCTATATCGGCACGCCAAGCCCAAGTGACGAGGGCTATCAACGTTCTCGCACATCTTGCAGAAGAAAAGATGAAATTCATTGAAATGTACGTAAAGTTGATTCCCAATGAAAGGAATAAGCAGGGAATGAGAGAACAATTAAAGAATACAAGGAGAACAATTCAAAACGAACTTGATAGGGCTCAAACGGAGATCGATGACTACTGCATAACACTGGATAGTGTGAACTCAGAGATTCAATATTCTGAATTCAAACAAAGCGTTAACGACACCATTGACAAAACGTGCGATGTAATGGATGAAGCACAACAATTAGAAAGATCAGCGGAATTTTTGGAATGTAGCAGATCAATGGACCCCGGATGGATCAAAGAACGTTTAAACAGGCTGCGTAGCGCAAGAGACATTCTAGAGACGCGAACTCAAGATAATAGGTATGTTTTAGACAAGAAACCGCTAGAAGGCACTGTGAATAAAGTAATCGAAAGACAAAAAGTACAAAGCGGGACACAAAAAGAAGATATCCCTATCCCAAAAGCAAATGAGCCAACAGCGGAAGAAGAGTCAAATAGAATTAGAAAGACCTCTTACAAAGTAACACCAGTCATTAAAACGCAGATTCAAAGTGATAGGAATTTCTTAGAGGAGCTGCTGCCGAGAAGTACTACGCTCACGGCTGTCAGTACACCAGTACTGTCAATACATCACGGACTACGATTGAGATTTTAAATACAATACGCGTAAGTTCGAACGTACACAAGAGCACACGAGATGCTTAAACAGAGCATATTGTATCCGCAAAATACCGTTACTTATTAATCATTGAACCCCTTGCGTTCAAGAACCTAAGCAATAATAACATTTCGTATGGGGTGGGGGGTGTAGAGAATACTCTCTCGAGTAATCTCTACCTTATCATTCGAATTATATAAAAAGTAGATACAAATCATGTAATTATATTGTTGGCTTTTCTCTTAATACTCATGTCCTGATTCATAAAATGTCATAGTTATTTTGACGTCCTGCTTAGCCTGTGGTACTGACATACATTGTTTACACGTCTCTAGTCTTCGCCCACTCCCTATATAAGCAGCTACAGTAAACATCTCATCCATACTCTTTACTCATTACCTCCAAATCGATCTCCTTTTACCTTTACTATTGAATTTGTTGTCGTTATTTCATTATATCACAAATCTCATACAATCTCCATGATTCATGACGTATTCCTTTTGATCATCATATATCATTCTCACCTGTTGTATCGAATGAATAGTTGTTATCTGATTTAGTAATCACATCCTTATGACATATGCAAGGGCTCGGGTTTCGTGGTTGAAGTGTTGATCAGCTTGCCACGCGCGACTTTTCTTCTGTTACTTTATCAGTTCCTGGCCAATGCACCATATGCAAGGGCTCGATAAATAGAGTGATAAAGTAACAGAAGAAAAGTCCCGCGTGGCAAGCTGATCAACACTTCAACCACGAAACCCGAGCCCTTGCATATGTCATAAGGATGTGATCACTAAATCAGATAACAACTATTCATTCGATACAAC
>KN716164.1:565988-580577 GCA_000816705.1 Dictyocaulus viviparus
ATTGGCCGGGAACTTTATCAGTAAAACAGAAGAACAGAACAGAAGAAAAGTCCCGCGTGGCAAGCTGATCAACACTTCAACCACGAAACCCGAGCCCTTGCATATGTCATAGGGATGTGATTACTAAATCAGATAAACAACTATTCATTCGATACAACAGGTGAGAATGATATATGATGATCAAAAGGTATACGTCATGAATCATGGAGATTGTATGAGATTTGTGATATAATGAAATAGCGACAACAAATTCAATAGTAAAGGTAAAAGGAGATCGATTTGGAGGTAATGAGTAAAGAGTATGGATGAGATGTTTACTGTAGCTGCTTATATAGGGAGTGGGCGGAGACTAGAGACGTGTAAACAATGTATGTCAGTACCACAGGCTAAGCAGGACGTCAAAACAGCTATGACCTTTTATGAATTAGGACATGACTATTAAGAGAAATGCCAACAATATAATTACATGATTTGTATCTGCTTTTTATATAATTCAAATGATAAGGTAGAGATTACTCGAGAGAGTATTTTCTGCATTCCGTTACCTGATTGTGACTGCGTTTGTGTTTATGCTGTTTTTGTGATATTCTGTGAATTTTTACTACGTAGATTAGTGTAGCATTATTCGACATGTCAACATCTATTGTCAATTGTAATATTACTGAAGGTCAGTACACCTTTTGTATGTTTTGAATAATCAGTACCTCAATCATGTTGATAAGGAAGAAAATAAGAGGTAATGGTTCATTCATGAGCGTTTGTGCTTATATTCTTCGTTTACCGTGTCTGGTTATCCGTTCGTGCCTTATATTTTGTTCTCTAATGATTTTATTCAAGAAAACTTTAATATTATAAAATCTTCGTCATTTCAATAAAGTGAGTTTCGGTCAACTCAAATTTTGCTTACCATCTGTTTATCGTTAGATTGCAACGATTATTTCTAAGATGAAAAAGAATAATGACAACAAAAAATGAACACATGTATACGTTACAGTAATATATGGGCTTGAAAATTATTTGCAAATTTGCTTCGGTTACGGTAAATTTCTGTTAGTGAATGTACAACTATATTTGTAATTGTTATATTCAATATGAGTGTGTTATCAGAATTCATAATGAACAAGGTTATATTTTGTCAAACAGCACTATAAAATTTTCTTCATTACATGAATTGCCCATATTTCTCATCGTTCAGACTGTACGCTACGGCAGTGTATTTGCGTACCATACGATTGAAATGTCGTACTTAAGTCGTCTATCTGAATACAATTTGAATATCGTACTTGTAGAGAACAAATCTCTTATAAAAGAATGGTACTAGTTAACTTACCAATACAAATGTTTATATCCGAATTGTGGATTTTAGTACAAGTGTTGCTGAAGTTCAAGAATAGATGTTCAACAACAACGTTGGTTTTGCGCAACCTATCTTTTTTGTTGTAGATTATGTTCTAGGCATAATAAATATGTGTATGATTCCGTTTTGGAAAAGTATGAGTCTATTTTTTCTAATCACAGATTTTGACAAGCCCCTCAAACATACATCACTTATTGCGACATCGTTAATGCTAAGCATAATGCTGTGTTCATATTGTTAAGCTCGTGATCGTAGGAAGCACGGATTTACACCAAATCTCATAAGTAACACCATCACGAATTATTCTCTCTGATGTTCAGATTGCGACAAACTGCATAAAAAGCGGCACAACTTTTGGGCTAGATAAGATAAAAGTTGACTCAATGCAATACTCACACAGCATTACTCAACATTCGTTGACTACGAAAAGCATTGGACAGCATGGAAAGAAAAGCAACGACGTTTAGGGAATGGAACAGTACTATATAAGATTGCCTAATAATTGTTGTCAAAATTGCGCAACCAAGATGCAGCTTTTTCTCTGAGTCCTCACCCTCTTAATCATCTTTATTTGAAAAGAGTTTGACAGAGCGATAGTGAAGATAAAGTTAGTAGTTTTCAAATTGAAGAGACTAAATGTTACGTATGTCTCAAGCGATTTATGAACATTTAGAACAATATTAGAGACGAATTACGTAGAAAAAAGCGGGTCACATAATTTTTGTTAGGATCTCTAAAAGAGATCACTGATCATTTAACAAGTCTAAGGATTTCGTCTTCGACTCCGCAGTTCTCCTTTGCTACGCATTCGAGTTTTGGCTTAATACCTAAATAACATGAAAAATTTTACGAACTATTGAAAGGGCGATTAAAAGGTGTTTTCTCCAGTATAACCGGTGAATACAATACCAAGCCTGACTCTGCAGTACTGACCTCTGAAATTAATTTTATCTGAAAGATTCACAGGAGTGCATTTTAAAAACCAAACATTGATAAGCTGGTCATATAAAGAGGAAAGACGAAGACAGATGAACAAAAAGTACTATAAGATGGTACACAAGTGAATGCAAACGCCCTCCTGCGCGACCACCTGCAAAATAGAATGAGTCCTTCGAGGCAAATGTTAAAATACTGTATCCGCAGTTGTCAAAAATTTTAGGATCACGAAATGGGCGGCGCCAGTGGCGCCATGCACCACTACCATATACGACAGTCGCGAAGATTGCTGGTGCCGGCAATACGGGTGAGGATGGGCTATCCATGAAACCAACTACAACTAATGTCGCTCGTTATCATTTCTAGTAATCTGATTGTTAGAAGCAAAAACCATATTTCCGCTAGTACCGTTGAAGTATTGATGTATTATGTTGTTAGAAGATTCTCTCGAGTAACTCAATTCATTTTTTCCTTGGTATGAAACGACAGCATTGGCTGTGATGGCCTGTTTTCCAACAGGTCCTTCATTTCAGTAGTTTTCTTTTCGCGTTTCTCTTTTTATTCCTTTTTTCAAAGTCTACCGATGAGTAGTTTGCCGCTGAGTACGGTGATAGGAAGAGAAGCATTGACACGTAGTTTGGAATTCACCACCAGAGAAGCCACGCGTTTTCTAAGGGTAGATGGATTGGTGCCAGAATAATCTGGAATATAAGCAACGTTGACTTGGTAAAGACTGGTAGTCTAAAGCCACTGGATAGATCTTTGGTGAGGAAGTCGGTACAGACATTTTGAACTCTGTTGTGACTGAAACTAACGGTAGCACACGAAAACGACTAACATTTGCTTATTCTTGGAGGTATCTGTTGAACTGTTCACCTTTACCAAACTCACTGTGAAAATTTCAATTCGTTGAAAGCAGGTGTGTAGTCCACATCGTCTGCATAATTTACAAGCTTGTCTCTTGCCCAACATGTTGCTTCTGATTTCATTTTGATCAATAATTGTCACATAAACAGCGGTCAAGAAAAAAATGTTAACTTTGCAATATATTTTGCCCTCCCTCGTCCACGTAATTCAATAATAATGAAAATAAATTATCATATAATCCTTTTAAACGATAGATTACAAAATGATAAGTGATTAATAGTGTTACGTGTTATCTAGTGCATTTGTTTGTTCTTGCAGGTACTGCCTGAGGCTCCAAGTTTCACGATTAACTCAGCATCATTAGGAATTAACAAACTCACTACCATAGTAGATGAAGAGTGTATAGAAATGGCTGTGAGCACTTGTTTGCTCTTTCTTTCCTCAGGAAATGAAGTAAATGATAAGCATCATGACTGTCGTACATTTCAGTTGAGTGCGTCGAGTAATGAAAACATTCTCTAGAACTCGCGATGATCTTTCTTTTTGAGTTATGAGGCTTTCGGTCTCGGTTATTGTTTATAGGGGTAATTGCTTGGTTGTATGTTTTATATAAACTATTTATATAATGTACTATCTATATAAACTATATAAACCTTTCATAAGATCGATGTTCTGTTTGATGAAGAAGGTTTGTGCTCATAACGATTTCTCGTTCGACAATCTACCGATGCATTTCTAGTGTTTGACACGTTACTGAATTCTTTGATGTGAAGAATCGTTAATTGTTCGAACTCGTATGATGTTCGATGAATCGAATATTTCCATTTTTGATACCATCTGACGTCATTCTCTCTATCTCTCTCTTCACTCAATCATTACGCTTGATGACGAATTCGTGGATTTCCTCAACTACCAAATACCTCGTCGAATTCAAACTTCTGTTGTTTACTTACCTCATTGATTGTAACGATGTAAATCAAACATTTGTAACGCGACGTTCTCATACGAAATCGTTAGTTTTTGCTACGCATGATTTTTAACATGTGTGTGTATTTGTGAATTTCCTCACCGTTAACAACTATTAAGATGTGATTTGGTTGCTTTTAGTTTTAGTAATTAATCAAACCCTCATTCTTCTATTGAGTTAGTGATATCTAAAAAGCCATAGAGGTGATATAAAGAGTTATTTTAGAAGCTTGAGAACTACTGCAAAATCTAATGAATTCTACAAAACATATAAATTATTGGATATTGTACTTTCTATTTTTCTTCTTCTTCTACTTTTCTGTAGTTTTCTTTCATTCTTCACTAAACCACCGTCCTAACAACAGAGTTACAACAATCCTCATTAGTTATAACTCATATCAAAACACATTCATTTTAGTGGACGCTTGGCCAGTGCACCAAACTGTAGTGTAGTGGCCGATGCACCGGAATTGTGTTGGTGTCAATAGCAGTGAATTTCTTAACGCTCGCCGTAAGTAGTTTGCCACACGGGTCTTTTTTTGTACTGCTCGCCTCGAACTGGTGTAATGGAACCTCAAACTTGGGTAATTAAACCTTTATTCAAACAATACACAAAAATATTACATCGCGATTACAACAGCGACAAATCAAGAATTAATACAATAGAATTAAAACTAACAATTGTACGAGATTTGTAATATAATGATATAACGACGACCAGTTTAACGACAAAGGTGGAAGAAGATTAGGTTGAGTCATGAGTGAGAGTATGGAGGAGACGTCTACCGTAACTGCTTATATAGGGAGGAGGCGGAGACTTCGGTATAAGGAAATAATGTCCTTTTTCCGTTCGTTGACTAAGTTCATTTACAGAATTATATCAAAGTTATGACCTTTTATGGATCAGGACATTTGTGCTTTCACTTGCCTCCACCATTTCTAACTTTCGATACGATGACTCATAAACCACAAATTAATATAAGTAATATGTCTTTGCTTTGCATGTAATTTAGGTGATAACGTAGAGATTACTCGACAGAGTATTCTCTACATTCATTCTCTAGCTAAACTACTGAGCCCATAACTTTTGTTTCTCGCTCGCTTTTTGCATTCGTTACGCATATCAATTTCGATGTACCTCACACTTTCCTCTCAACGATTCGTCTTGTCAAACATACGATTACTCATCAAGCTCATAGTTTCATTTTATGTTCATTCTCTTTTGATAAATGTTTATTTACCTCCAGTTTGAGTAACGATCACTTAATTTGGGACTTTATAAAATGACTAACGAACTCGAGTCGAGAAAATTTTGGTGCATATGAAGAGAAAAGCAGCAGGCAAGCATTCTACCATTGGCAAAAAATGTCCTGGAGAAGCAGAGGAGACCATGCATAAAATGGATCAGAAAGCCAGAAACCAACACAGGTAATTGATCGGTATTCTACCAAGCAGTATTCTACCAGCTCTCAGTTATAGTAGTGATACATCATTACGTGAAGCAGTACAAAAATTTGGTTCGTACCGCCAAATTTGAAATTACGGGATGCTATTGTGGATTAAGTCAAGAGGGAAGAATGGGTACGTAATTCTGAACAAGGTCTAAAACAAAAATGCCAGCACCACGCTCCATGGGATGATTTCTCGTGACTCAGTCGAAATACTATTGCAGAACAAACCAACAGGCTCTTTTCATGTACGTGTCTCAGAGATCATCGGGGTACACTGTTTCATATGTGATTAGTGATGGTACATACAAACATTTCCCGGTTAAACGTACGTCAGAGAGTTATCAGTTTTTGAGAACAATTCAAGTTGTTCACGATCAATTGTTTGATCAAGTTTCTTGTGACGAGATTGCATCAATAACAACAAAACAAGAAGAAGTGTCTCACTGGTCAATAAGGCAAAGATTTCGACCATCAGCTTCATGATGATATCGTGCCGAAATCCGCTGTTCCACAAACGAATCGAGTAATTGGACGGTTTTGATTTGATTCATTTACAGAGCTGAAATAAAATCGACTCACAAGTTGCTTGACCCTCAGTTTTCGTATATATTACTGGCAAATACGGTATTAGATGTTCGGTATTTTGTTCAGAGTATTAAGAAAGCTATTTGTAATTCTCAACACTAATGCGATGCATAGACTCAATTTTGAGAAGCGAACATCATAGTTTTCTACCAGGCTTAGTTCGCTTGTCTATCAGAGATGCTATCATGAAATTAATCATCACAATATTTTAATTTTATAATTATAATCGTGTTAGAGGAACGCAGTGGCTCAGTGGTGGAGGTGCCAAAGTGACGGCCTAGTCAGTTCACGGCCACTCCTAGTCCTACTTAGCCCGCTACCTCTTTGGGATCAATGAATTGGTAGCAGAGTAATCTGGAAGAGGAAGATAACTAGCATTGGCTTGGTGAAGAGTGGTCAATTTAAGTCATAGTATAGACCAGGCTCGCATTCAACGACCTCCACGATGAAACGTTGAGCACTATTGCGTTGATGCATTCCGACGCATTAGCTCTCATAGTTGTCTTACGATGTATTTCAACTATTTCAGAAAACCGTTGCGTACGTGATCCAGCTGTTTCTTTTAGTTTCTTTTCCATATCTTTGCTGAGGTGCATTTATTTAAATTATCAGCTTCAAACGTTGGGTACCTCAAATGTTATCAAATTACAGTTATCAAACCCCTTAGGAATTTCGTTGGTCTGTTTATTTCAAATATAATGATAATTCTATGCTTTCAGTAGTATAAAGAAAGAAACATTGTTTGTGTGTAGGTTTGAATGTACGATTATGATCTTACATCCCTAAAGATGCTGAGTTAATCGCAAAACATGGAACCTCAGGGGAGACTGTCCTCCAGGGATATAAGAAAAAAACCATTATAACCTATCATAGTTGATAGAAAGCAACTAAAAATAGCTACATATGATTATGATTTCAGAATTGTATTGATTTGAGTTCGTTAATTGTTTAACAAGTTTGATAAAATCCCAAATTGAGTGATCTTTCCTCGAATGGATGGTGAGTAAACATTTATTGAAATAGAAAGAACATAAAGTGAAATTATGAACTTGATGGATCGTCGTAGGTTTGACAAGATGAAATGTTGAGAGGAAAATCTGAAGTATAATGTAGTGAATACGCGTAGAAAGAGCAATCAAAGAGCTCGAGAAGCAACAGCTAAGAGCTTTTATGCCTTTAGCCAGAGTAATGTGAAGGATAACTGATGAGGGTTGTCGTCAGTCTATTGTTAAAACGGTGACTCATTGGAAAGCGGAAGGAATGAAGTGTTTGTTACAGATATTCTCTCTACTAGTAAAGGTCCAATATGGGAAAAGCTGGATTACAAAACATTTTGGAAGCGCTTCTAGCTGGCAGTACTTGTTCAATTGAACGAGTTTCATTGAATTGGAATACAGTACGAAGCGAAAAAAGAAGCGAAACAATAGGTGTACTGTATTTCCCTCATGTCATTTATGCAAAACTAATCTTTTTTCTTTAAATCAAAGCGTTTATATATCTAATGGATAGCAAATTAATTTTGCAACTGATGCACTTTATAAATGAGTTCTCCTTCCTATTGATTGATGAGGTTTTAGTTTTTACGTTATTCGTTTAACGGTACTGATTTTTCGTGAAAAATTCTGAGGTCTCAAACTATGAATTTTCTTTAGTTACTCATTTAACTTTTTTGTTTTCGTATTAGCCGAACAAACAAGGATGCTTACGTAAATAATTCAAACAGGAAAACGTAAACACGTTTAGAGTCCTTGTTAAAGGAAATGTTTTTAGATGCTAATACTAGGCTGAAGCTTATATAAAAACCTGGCACATCCGTCGGTGTTTACATGGCTAATCATTAGTGGTGGCTGAATAATAATGTCATATATATGCATAAGGTTTGACTCAAACTATTGACATCGATTCTTGTCTTCCTCAATGATTTACATATAAGTCAAATTGTTGTAGATGGATATAATCTGTAGAGTTTGACGATATTGCAATGACTTAAGTGTCTGCTTTTTGTTAATCATATAAGCTACCTCATACCTCACATCATAAGCTGATCATCATAATCATCTGGTTTCTTCTTCAACATTGAACAGAGAAAACCCTTTTCTTTCTAGTTTTTTTTACGCGACTCAAATTTGAACCTCACTGTGCAAATATTTGACTATTTGTAGTTCTATCATATGCTTCCGGTTTTCAGATATGTCTAATTATAAAAATTCTTGTAACATACAGTATAATTTGTGTTAAAATAAAAATTGTTTTCATATCAATTTTTTGTCGTCTAGAAATCTACTATGGATTTTCTATGACCCGTTGAAGTCGTACGAAACGACAACGATCGGTCGGTACTCATCGAAGTGTTAGAATCGAGTGATGTGGGTGGAGCATTGCTGATGTTCACTAGACACTTGAGGCAAATCGTAACGTTTGAATATCTAAGTAGATGAACGAGGAATAAAAGCTGCATAATTTGAAATAAACTATCGAGTTGTTTAATAGTTTTTTTGTTCTTAGCACACTATTTTTTGTAGTGAATTGTTGAATTAATTGCATTTTCACATTCATACGATTAAAGTTCTCTGTGCATTTCTAGAAGAAATTGACCAGTCGTACAGTTTCCTTTTTGTTTCTCGCTAGATTAATCACATCTTTCCTATAATGTTTCCGCGTCATTAAGACAGGTATTGTCCGGACGGCAGTACCTCTGTATGCAGAACTGGGATCCACAGTCAGCCCAGAAGTCAGGTCCCTTGTGAAACTTCTATGACGATGGTTCTCACCGAATTAAGTTTCGGTAGATTCAGATGATAATTTCTGAATTGCTTATCGAAGGCTTAATGGTTTTGTGCAGCTCACAGCATATCACACACAGTCAAGAAATGAATAGTCCAACTATTAATAGAAGTAAAATTCCATGATTCAGCTAGAAATGAAGGCAATTATCTCGGATAACAACATCGTTGTGTAGTTAATGATTTACATTGTGAGAAAAAAAAGTCATGTTATTCGAGTAAGACACTCAATGAACGAAAGAACTCAAGTAGAACTTAACTCAACTCAACGCGCAACTTTTCCTATTGTTTTTATTAGTGACTGTTAGTGATTATTATAAGATTACTCATCTTTTCTATGTGAATCCTTAATGTTGACTCATTTGACTCATTTGTTTGATAAAATGATGTAGAGGTCAACAATCTTATCCGGAAAATCGCAATTAGTCAACATATCGGATTGTTTTATTTACATTTTGGTATGCGGTTGAATTATCGCTTAGTGAGGTGCGGAACATTTAGAACATTTAGCGCATCATTGATTAGAAAAAAAAATATCAATATGACAAAATGACTTTGTAAACCAAAAATATCAAATGGTACTGCATACAGTACTTTCAAATTCGTTTGAACGAAATTTTCATTATGTTATAGTCAATCAATATAACTGTAAACTTCTGAATTAGAACGATTTCGTCGTCAATCCATCACTTTTGTCGACTTATAAAAACGCTAAAGGATTCAAATTAAGTGCCTAATAGAAATCTGTTCATCGAACACTGATAGACTGTGAGTGATTTGAGGTTGATGAGGCTGCACAGTTGATTGAATGGCTGACTGGCTGGCTGTCTGTTCATGTTTATCTGTTGTATTGTTCAATGGCTTCGTACTTATCACATTCATGATGTAATAGCAGTGTTTTTTTTTTTATTACCGCTATTTGTTTAATATTTTCTATCATTGTGAGAAAAAAAAAGTACGCAGAAAATTTTCAGAATATATTCGTTTTTCTACGATGTTTAATTGAATTGAAATACAGTACGAATCGAATAAACCAAGCTGAATAATACGGTACTTTATGTTTTCTGTATTTCATTGGTGTGCAAAGCTGGTCGATTTTCCTTCAATTCAACGTTTTTATTTATTTAATGAATAACAAAATAATTTTTCGATTGATACGTTTTACAAATGAGTTCTCTTCCTATTAATTGATAACGTTCTAAGTTTTCGTGTTATTCGTTGAACGTTATTGATATTTCATGTGAAATTTTCAATGTTTCGTCACTCATTTACCTCCTTTGTTTATTTATTATTAGTCGAACAACAAGGTGGGATATGAGGTTAAGGTAATGGGAATTTTGTAATATAATGAGTCGACATGTTGTCAGAGAACTGTTAATTTCAAAAATGATATTCAGTACGTGAATATAAACAATCAGTAAATGTTTACTGTTTACAATGTTACTGTTACTGTTATGTTTACTGTAAACAATGGTTGATGGATCGCATAATCTCTATGAGAAAAAAAAAGATGCTAAAGATTTTTGATCAGAAATCCTTTCCTCATCATATTAACATCTGCAGAAGTCTTCTAGTTTTTGTTTGTGATCTATTTTTGATACAAGGAAAACCGGTTCATTGCAATTACGTGTTATTGATTATTGCTTCAGAACGTTTTGATCACAAGTGATCAGCTTCAAAATATCAATCAATGAGCATTTGTGACATACCATCAGTCTGTGAAGACGAACCGAATAAGTCCTCCACTTTTTTTTTGTTCAAAAATGAACTTTAATTTTTTCAGAGGATAGCGTTATGGTTTAAAATCTGTTTGTTAGAATATAACTATATGAAAATAATATCTTGATTATTGATTGATTGTCATCACCATGCAGCCAATCGTTCTCTTCTTTCTTTTTTCTTTTCTTCTGACTTTGTTTTACCTTAATGACTGGATGATGAGTTGATGAGTCATAGTTCTTTACAACTATTAGAGGAACACAATTGCCCTCTTCATTACACAAAAAGGTTATTTTGTTGTTCAGCTGTTCAACATTCAAGCTCTATTTAAACTGTCACATTTAACTCGTCTCGTGTCATTTCGACTTTGGTAAGTCTCAAATGATGTCGTGTTCTTCAGATTTCTGTTAATGAATGGTCATCTGGTAACAAAGCTAATCGTTATGCATCTTTCTTATTCATCACATGATGATTAGGTGATGATTATCACGAAGTTACACTAATCGTTTTAGATTTCATTTATATTGCTTTCTTTCTTTTTGACCAAACCAAATCCTAATAAGTTCTTAAGCAGCTTATAATGCTCATAAGACAGAACCATCATTCAAAGAAAAAAGAAGGCAAAAGCCATATACAAGAGAAGAACAACAGCATATTTTTCAGATTATCGATTTCTTAAAAGAGTTACGTACAGCTTTAGAATCAAGCTCAAATGTGTCAAATCTGATTTGTATGATTGTATCAAGAGCTCTGCATACCAATATTCTATTTCTTCCCCGATCGATCACCAATTGTGATCTATGTCTATGTTTTCAGTCTGATTTTTTGTTTTGTGGAAATGACTTATGTCTTACGAGTACTTCCGTTGATCATCGATATATCTGAACAAGTACTAGTACACGTATTCCTCGGTATTGAGAACAAAAAGAATCTATGCATCGTCCTTTCTCTGTGAATTAGCAAAACATCACAATCGTTTTCTAGAACATTCGTAAAGAGATCTAGTGGTTATTCAGGCAGGTAGTTCTTCATGTAGTATGTTTGTTTGTCCTACAGACGTAATAAAATCGCTTACGGCTCGTCTTCACCGCTAATCATACGGAAGCAACACTTCCGGCTCACCTAATGTTCGATTGCTTGCTCGTACGACTTCGTGCCTAATCTTTCATTGCTGACGTACGTCAGGTCTTCAGATTTCTATCTCTCTCTGAATTCCATCATACGAGAACAGCCTACTATCACCATTGAGATGGAGTGTTGAGTTGCTCCTAGTGATCTCTTTCTTCGAGATATAATTTGTCGCAAGAAGACGCGTGGATATAAGAACTTGGATTAAAGTTCTGCATTATTTGTCCCTCTTTACCGCTTCCACGATTCTTTTAAGCTCATTGTTTTTCTGCTAAACTTTGGCTTCACGTTATTTGCTGTATAGAATTGGATACCTGAATACAGCCTTGAACTTCTATGATACTTCTTATCGTCTAGGCAGTGAAAACCGCAACAAATTATGCACCCATAATGATTTTCTCACGTGTTTTCTCTATAGCGTTTCGTTTTACAAAAGTTTTCCTCTGTCATTGGACAATAAAAATTCAATCATCTGAGTGATTAGCATAGAAACAGGTTATGTGATAAACATGGTTGCTTCATTTTTACATCGTAACTTCCATCAACTTTAACCCCTTCGTTCTACTATTGATTTTTTTAAAATAATTTTGATAATATTAAATTCGTTCCTCAATAGCTGACGCTTTAACGACTTCTTGCTTTTCAGACCTGAATATTTTTTCCTCATTTGCAAATCATTTTGTCCTATACTCAATAAGAACTAGAAAGACAAGACAATTTTGAAACTAACTAGATTGATGTGAAGCTTTCAAACCTCCGCGTTTTTTGGATTAAAGATGAAACTGGATGAAACTTACATCTGTGTTGAAGCTGGAAAATTTAGGTCTTTCATTTCACTAAGAGAAAAAAGAAAAGCCTCAAACGTGCAGGCAATTCAATGTTGAGGTTTTTCTTACGTTTGTCGTTTGCACCCGTCTGTTAGTTGCGAGTTTGAACGTGCAGCTTATAACTTTTAAACAATATCCGCATTCCTCATGTTTACTTTTAGTCATCTTTTATTTGTCACTTATTTATTATACCGTAGAGTCAATACTACCTCAAGTTAGAACAAATTGTCATCCCCATCGAAAACCATCTCAATCAGTAAACCTGAACGATTATGAGTAAGGTTATCAATCGTTCATCCTCATCATGATTTTTTACCTCTTCACTCAATAAAAAAAGATTTCATGTAGTCTTTTATTTCTATCGTTTTATCAGTATCTATATGAGGGATGAGGTTTCTACATCTACATTGTTGGACGAGTTTGCTGATGATGTATTCAAAATTTATATTGAAGTATAATTTTTCTTAATTAAAGTTATTTTTTTTTCTCTTTTGAACAATACAAAAATTTATTTCACATCATCGGTTGACACTGAGTAACAAAAGTTTTGAGGTTAAAATAAAAGCTGTTGGTTATTTTAAGAGTGTATTTTCTTTATTTCAGATTCATATTTGTATAACTTTTATATGAATTACTTTTACTAATGTATTTGATTTATGAAAGAAATCTAGCCAATTAATAGAAATGACTAGCACGTAATAAGCTGAGATGATTACGTTCATTTTTTTAATGAGGAGGGCATTTTCAATGTTTCGCGCCTCGTCTAAAAGCTCACCATAACAGATCCGCAAGCCGCACGTGCCAGTCACGTCTTGACTATGCAGCTTAGCACGAGATCCCGACGTGATTAAATTAGTTCTGTAAATAAATCGTGATATATATATATAGCAAATCTTCAGTATAATGATATACCATGTAAAACTTAAATGAGAAATATAAACCTTGTAACTTAGTTTAACAGCAATATTTAAATGTTGGTGATTTGTGAAGTTGGGATAAATTCTATATCTTTACCTCATTTGCTTTATTTGAGTTTATATTTAACTCATTATAAATGTGAGGATTAGATGGTTATATTACATGACTTTTTTTTATGAGTGATGATTCAAAACGTGGTGACCTGTCGAATACCATGTGCATTAGGAAATTCTTTCTATTACAAATTTTCTTCGTTATTGAGGAATATAAGACTCATCACTCTCCATTTATATATCAGTTGATAGGTGTAGTTACATATTCAAATGTATTTCAACATTTGTAATAAAAAGCTGTGTGTTTAGATTCACGTCGACATTCAAAACGGTAGCGATTCTGAAGTGTAGGTCAGATTGCTACCTACAAAGCTTATAAGATTTCATGATGCTAGATGTGCTCCCAATCAACTGGAAGTGTCTTCGTGACTTGCTTCCCACTTGATCGTCATTGTTTTTACCACTATTCATATGTTTTCTTCTGATCTGTACATTTGCGAAATCTTTAGTCTCGAGTATTCTGAATTTTTCCCGCCAAAAGTAATTTGATTGAATATGTGTGATTGAAACGTTTTCAGATTCTTAAGAATGATAAAGCCTGTCGTACTCCTTGCCGTAGTAGTTCTGCTAGGTATGTTACTTTTTGTGAATGTAATCTATCGTTATATCATCTCACCGTATTGACTTGAATATTGTGTTATTTACTAGATCGATTAGAATTGTGATCTATGTCAAATGGATTTTGTACGAGATGACAAATGGAAATCAATACATATGAAGTGAATTGTAATTGCTTGTAATATTTCAGTGTTTTCTGATCGTGATCCGTTCAAATGTGTGGAGGATGGCAAATGTCCTCCAGGAAGTACGTGCATTAACGGAACATGCTATGGTATGTTTTTTATAAGCAAAGAATAGTATAAAATAATAGGTGATAGGTGATAATGGTGCTACTGCAATATCATAGATCGATATTAACTCAATTTTTCCGCTATCGCA
>KN716164.1:595417-620850 GCA_000816705.1 Dictyocaulus viviparus
TTGAAACAAGTGCTCATTGCAAAAGTGCTACTTCTTTAAAATTCGTCAGTTTTCTCTAAAGGAAACTATTAGTCTGTTTTTCAAAATCTGTTTTTTAGCGAAAAGCAAGACAGTCTTTGATTTGATTCTGTTTGTTTGTTCTTGAGAAACATTGGATTTATTTGAAACTTGTTATATAAGCAAATATTATACGTTTATTAGAATAGTTTATTCATTCTACATGTTCTTTCAGAAGACATGTGAATACTGAAAACCCTCTGCTAGTGTACACCGTTACGAAGTAAAGTTGTGTGGTGTTGAGAGGAATTCTTCTTTAACATAAGACCGGTCGTATTGATTTTATGTTGGTTAACTTTCTATTCGTAAACCTTTATTATTTTGAAATCTTGTGAATGAATATTCTCCTTGGACTATTGCTTTGTTTGTATTCATTGATACCACCGTCCGTTCAGCTTACAAACTATGAAGTCTTAAAGCATTCTCACTCTACGATCGTCCTGATTGATGTCTCCTATCTCATTATGAAAATCGTTCTCTGAACAGAGCTGTAACTTACTTTAAGTAAAGTGTGCTGTTTTATTCTGATGATGAAAAACTTGGGAGTGCGTTGTGGAATGTCAACTTATTAGCGAATAATGTATAGCATAGACTAGGCCTTTCAACAGTCTCTGTGTTGTTCTTTATTACACAAATTTCAGATGGCTTAGTTGTAAAGAAATTGGACCCATAAGTGCAAAGAACAAGATATCTACATTGAGAATTTCCGGAACTACTGCTAAACTGTGGTCCCATAGTACAATGAATATTTGGATTTCGCACCAACGAAAAACTTAGAAGGTGAACGATGTAGGTCAGACGAGTTGTCAAATCTTGCAAATTAGAGTATAACAGCTTCACGAAAAGCAAAGATCTGAATGGAATAATACGGCACAGAAGGTGAAAAACTGGCACTAATTTGCTCGGCACCCTTGTATTTCCATAAGATACTTTCAAAAAAGTGGAAAAGTAAGTTTTTGTGTATTAAGCTGTTGCAAATGTTGCTTTAACAAAAGCTTAAGATTACTTCAACAAGGTAACTTGAGGTTGCACAAGCGTTACCAAATCTTGGTGCGGTTGCTATCATTACCTAGTTATCGTAATTTATAGGAAATAAGACCAATATAGAATAGGTCTAAAATTCTCTAATTTGTCTACACTATGTCTAAAGAGCCTCTTTCCCGTGATTTCGGAAGAGCCCGCCGTACGGCAGATCTGAGTAGGACGAGTACGGAGAAGGAGGCTAAAATCTTTGTGCCAAACTGGGCTGCCTAAACGTGGATTGAAATGACGATTTCTACATATAGCGCACGATCGTTTGCATCAGAATCCTCTATAGAAGAATTTTTGATTCATGCTAAGAAGAGTATGTTCGACGTCATCGGATTAGCTGAAGCTATAAGACATCGGTTCTTTTCATGCCATTGGAGAGCTGTTGCTCGATAAATGTGATGATCGATGTGCTGGTGGAGTTGGTCTACTCGTTAATTCAAATTTTGCCTTGAACAGCTAAGGACCGAATGAAATGTTGAAGACTGAAGAGAAGTGATTCACCATACGTTCCAGCGTCCAGCTACGATGAAGAAAAAAATTTAAGCATTTTGTATGCAATTAAAATTCTGCAGAGAAGACCAAACACTTCAGACGGGTCTTTGTTGGTGATTTAAACGTTGAAATTGGCAATAGAAGGACTCCTGAGAAACGTACCAGTAGAACTCAGGGACTTGAATGGAGCAACTATCAGAGTTTATGACGACGATGAAAATAATTCATAGTGATTCATCATAACAAAACCCTTTACAATGTCATAGTGAAAAGAGCATGTGGTCTAACGAATGTCGATGTTTTCTCGAAATGTTATCCGGAAATTGGACGAATTATGTGAGGTTGGAAAAAGTAATTGAAATTCAAAGCTGTTGAGGATTAGACTGATCAAACTCTTGATGCTTACAAATATTGACCGATGGACATATTGCTGTGCTGGATATCACTAGATATCACGCACACACTGCAAGAAATCCATTTGCTGGATTGTCAGACCTCTTCACAGACATTGATAAAAGCTTTGATACTGATGAAATCCATAGAAAAAAAATAACCTAATAAAGTAGCCTTGTACGCGATAGAGAGACAATACAATTTTACTGATGCTTGCTTGACTTCATCGGTAATCGACGGGAACACATGTGGTTCAGGTAATATCTAATGGACCCAGTTCTCTCTGAAGCATGTGAGTGAATACAAGCCGTTCAATGAAGAAGTACTTAGATACGTAGTACTGCTACTACTTGTTATTACTATTGTATTATTGTAATTATCTTACTGTTCGACCTTCTTGTGATATCATGTTGTTTCGTATGAAGAAAGTTTCACAATGAAACTCTATTGTAACTTTTTTAACGAGAGAGAACAGCCAAAAACAGATAAGGTGGAGGAAAAGTTACGATTGACGACTACTTATTGTTGATACTGTATTTTGAACAACTAAATTTTAATACAAACGCGTATACTTTTGAATATGATCTATAAAATACCGCAACTTACGGAATCTTTACAATAGAAGAAAGACTGATGATTAGTCAAGCTGAAGAAACCTGCTTGACGTTGTTGTTATGATTTTCAAATGTAACAAGACGTCACAAGTAGATTGGAAACGTTACAAACGAGGAAGTTCGGTGGAAGTAGCTGAAAAACTGAAGGGATATCGGAGGAACCTTCCATCACTTTTCTTCGTCTGCTTTATTTAATGAGTTCTGTCATCTAGCTTCACCCGTTATTATATAGAAGCGATAGTGCTAAAATCGCATAGTCCAACAGCTGTGCCACTTTTCATGTTTTCTATCGAAGCCGAATTCGAGTGGGACGTACTCCAGAAGTATTGCTTTTGGAGAATATCACAGGGCTTGTTATTATAATTTCAGAAACGAGGAAATGGAGTCAAATTCTCTTGTAGTCAATTCCAGTCATGTCGATGATAAGTCTCTTATCATCATTGAATAGTATGATGATCGACTGATTGCGAATGCTTAACGACATTCCTTCAGATAATATCTTCTCCAAGTTACTCTCATAAGACCATCTTGTTGGTAACTTTCAAAATCTTTCTGTAACGATTTTTTTACAGTTAACATCTATAAGCAGTCGTGTGGAACATGTTGCAATTGGATGGACCATCAGTTCTTTCACGAACAGCCAGCCCATCGCCTTCCATTACGTCTCCCTTTACTTGCCATCAATTGACTCTCGTTCGAGGAGTTGCATCACTAATGACTCGTTTTCTTTTTCTTGTGAGATGACAAATTTTATGTCATAAAAGAAAATGCTGATAGAGTTCATTACAACCTTATGACATTTAGCATTTTTTGAAGCTTGCTTCCAAGAAGGCTGAACGGATAAAATAAATACTTAAGGATTCTCCTGTGCTTGAAAATGAATTGATTATTCATTTGTCAGATCTTTTTTGAACCACATAGTAACTCAAGCAACTAACAAAAAGTAAAATGAGTTTTAATAATATATTTTCACATAATAGTATTTATGATTCTACCATGTAACATTATTAAAGAGGTTTTAACAAAACCAAACCATTATAGTAAAATTACTACAACTGCTTATGATAGAATATCATCTTCATTTGAAATGAACCAATAGAAAAAAAAAGACATAAAAAAACAAATGATGGAACTGAGAATGAAAAGCATCGCGAGGGATGAGGAAAGTGCGGCATCATTAAACAATAGGTTTAGAAAAAGATAGAAATTCACATAATAGGTCGAAAAGATTATGCTTCTAATAAAATTTTCAACGAATTCGAATTAATACTAGCTTTAAATATAGTCTACTTTTTTTCTCCATTAAGATCGTAATGAACATGAGTGTGATATTTTTGCAGATAATCGGATATGAAACCAATAGGATCTGCAGGACGATGGAGCAGTACCTAAAAGTGCACAAATATATGTAGATGGATTTAAGAAGAAATTCCTAACCTTCTACTTTGCTTCAATTTTGAGAACTGCTTTTCCAATTACTGCTACCATGAGATCAAATAAGTGTTACCTGCTCACTAATGGAAAGTAATACAGTAATGTACAGTAATATATAGCTTTTCCAATGCCTTACTTGCCTCATCATGCATAGGAGGCAATCCTAGGAAAACTCTATTTTCATGTGGACACCTTGTCAAGGGTAAACTTTTTAGAAACTGCTGCCATTTTGATGGAATAAAGTAACAAGAAGCATATCTCTGATGAACGCAAGTGACTGCCTGTGGTGAAGACCATAATGAAGCTACATCAGCACCTTTTTAAGGGATTAAAGGAGACGAGTCAGGAGCAATGGACACGCTCACGACAATCCGTGGAGATCGTTTTTCATTTTGTATATAGAATCTCACCCATAGGACATTAGACTCTGCGTAGTAGCCTTGTGCAAAACGAAGAGCAAAAAGACCGACATAAGAATGATAAACATGGAAACACTTTCTCAAACGTTCCTACACGACATGTCAGTGACGTAGGCATTGGGGCACACCTATTCATTGCTCATCTCATCTCATTAATGCGAGGATTCGTTTCAGCAGTAAATTAAAGTGGAGCACTTATCGTGATCCAAGAAGTTGTTTAACGACACAAAATTTGTCTTCACACGTAACTGGCAGATGAAAGAGGACCTGATCGCAAAGCTGCTCGTGGAAGGAATACAACAATACGTTTCGAATTTCTAGTGAGGGAGATTATTTAGCACTTCTGCGGCTACTTAGCAAATGCTACAAGTAAAGAGAAGGCTGGTGATCGAAATAATCACAGGACGTTTGACACCGATGACCATGAATGCTCACTCTAGAACCTCCATGAATCTACAGCTGATAAGGTAAATGATAACTCCTTCAGAACTAAAGGACAAAAGTAATGTGCATTACATGCGAGCCATAGAACAATATTACGTCACAACTTTTACTTTCTATAGAAAAATATCAGAACAATGGATATTCTCGTGCACGGTCATTTTCCGCAGTAACCAAATATATGTTAAAAATTAATACTAAATTAGCTTGCTGAGCGTGGTTTGCAATTTTTTTGAATTTCAACTTCTTTGGAACTAAAGGAAACACACGTGTCCGTCACGTGTAACAAGAAGAATGGATAGAGTCCAATCTATGAAATAAGAATGATCCCGCAGAACAATTTTCAGGTATCCTCCAAGCGGCAGCGATGGTTATAGAGGTATATTGAGGATACCAACTACCCATTAATCAAACTATTCGTCGTGTAGGAGAAACGATTCAATATCGCAGAAACTACATTTGTGTTATCATCAAGCGTTTATTAATATGTGAAACCGCCCTAGGCAATTATTAGAAGACTGTTATCGAAATCATGATAACGACGATTACTAGTGTTATCGAGTTGCTTGTGGGAACGCACCTCCTATTCTTAGATTTTTATATTACAGTGGAGGTGTTCAGATGAGAGTGGTTTAAGCATGTGTATAGACACACAATGAGTTAGGAGAAACAGTTACTTGTGAAGTCAGCCCTGCTTTGACTTCTAGATTATTCTGGTGCCGATTAACTCATCCATGAGGGATGAAGGGCTTAGTTGACTGTGGCCGTATTTGGATCCTTCTACATAAGCCAGCTTGCTTCTGCATTCGGTCTTATCACAGCGCTACGCTAATCCCGTTATCAAATTTATATTCGCAAAATTAAGGAAAACTTCTCAACTGGCTGATTCCATCCTCACTGAAGAAAGTTGACAAAGTGATATAATTTGACCGGAGCTTTCCACTGCTACCTTGTAATAGATATGTTAGATTGGGAAGGGAAAGGTGTTTGTATTGATCAGGGATTGATATTAAACTTTCCTTTAACGGATGACATTATTTTATTTTAAGCTCTATGGGAGAAAGAGCTACGATGCTGAGCAAATTAATGTGTGGATAAGATTGAAACTACAGATAAACAAGAACAATCATGCTGTAAAGGAAACTGAATTAGGATTATTGGGTCCTAAATCGAAGAACCAGGATCCTACGTCTGCTTTACACAATTTATAAACAATAGAAACGATTTGAGGACTGTATTATGTGAAAGGAGACTTGGCCGCATGATCTACTTCCAGACTGTGGAAAGAGTGATTTGATCATTTAACAGACGCCATTTTATCTGCTAACTCCTTCAATTTTAGTTTTCTGGGACTTTGTTATGTAATCTAAATATGTGTTGATGCTTCTATATGTTAAGGATTCAGAGAAATAAGCGCCACAATTGAAACATAGGTGAGGATTATAAAATGAGAAAAGAGGACGACGGATAAAAATAGCTGTAGAATGTGCACAGGACGATGAAAAAGTTCTCTTGGTCTACATCATTGGCAGATCTAACGACTTTAGGGTTACGGTATGGATCAACCCATTTCATGACGTACGCACAAGATGAACACCATAGACATTAGTGGGATGAGAAAAAACTGTGGAATTGCTGAGCCTGGTACAATGCTTAAGCTATGGCCATCCAAAGTACTCAAGTAAAATATCTATTTGTGGAGTGAACAGTGGTTACTAGTAATCTGATAAGTAAAAAAAAATATGTTAATTCATGTAACATTTATAAACCTCGGCTAATGCTTTTGTAAGTGCTGGAGCAACAGTCCGTGCCAGATATATGCCATTTTCAGAAGTTGGCAAATCGGTTCGACCATGAACCATTCGTTCGTATCGGCGTCGATCCGTGTCATCATCATCATCAATACCATAAATGGAATCCATGGCAGAACTAAATCGATCATTTTCAAACTGTTAAGTCAAATAAATAGTAGAAACTTTACTAAATGACAATTAGCACATAATGTAACGAAATTGACTTATACATTTTATTCAGATATCCATAAGGTTAACTGGGATTTTCCTTTTCATTTTAAATTTCATTTTGTTCTCTTTTGTCAGTTTACATCCCTACTATTTGATAGAGATCTTATAGCACAAAGATCATAATCCAGTTATGGCGTTATGGCGTCATAGGCGTTAGATTACTACAGTTGGTTCGTGGTTCTTAGTATCGTGGTTAGCATCAAGTGTACTTGGTTGCCGACAATATATCTGACTTTGGTTCAGTTGGGTGCAGCCGGATGTCTTTTAGATGAAATCTATTCACAAAGATAACCACGTTCACATTCACAGTACCCATTATCCGACAGACGGCGCGTAAGGACATGGCGCAGTGGTGTAGGTGCAACAGCGATACACAGGCGCCAATCAGGTTTCACAAATGACTGCACAGCTAGCAAGCGTTCCATTCTTCCGGCTTGGTAAATTTATACCAGTGAAAATTGTGTAAGCTTAGCTACTCTTTCTTGGGGGTTCGTGGTCAAATCAAGGTACTGTGTAGACACGGTTCACATTCGATCACTCCAATGATATGACGTTGAACACGAATGCCTAAGAGGCGCTTTCCTTTTATTTTTACTATGTAGTTTCGCGTAGTTATTGTGTATTTATGAATAGTATACTAGCTGTTGTTGTGCTTGTATTTTATGGATTGCTCTTAAATTCCTATCCAAGAGCTACGTGGCAGGTACAATCATTGCTCAAACTGACGCATCCAAATATATACCACTGAAAGTGCTGTTATAGTAGTACTGGTTAGTCCGTTCAGTGTAATTGGGGAATCAGCCTATTCTTTCACTACAAGTTACGATATGCATCATGTTACTTCGAACAAATGGAATTCCAATCTATTAAATAGTGCTTGCCTAAGTAATTGTTTTGGTTTCAATTTTACATAGCTCTTTGCCAATAGCAGAATCGTTAAATTGTTCTACTACTTACGAGTAAGAGTTATTAGATAATAAACAACGGAAAACAACAGTATCTTGATACCAAAGCTTTGGCGTTGATCAATTTCTTGTGGCAAGATGTACCCACGCATTCGTGTTCAACATCATATACTGGAGAGAGGTGGTTGAACACGAGACTAGTCTATACAGTAAGTTGACTACTCTTCCCCAAGTCGGTGCTAGTTATCTTACCCAGATTACGCTGGTACCAATTCACTGACACGGCAGGATGGTAGACTTGATAGGTTTGGAGCGGCAGCGAACTAAGTCTTCCTGTGTGTCACTGTGGCACTCCACCATTGCGCCACTGCGTCCCAAATAGTAGATATTGGAGTGAAAAACTATTGGAAATCGCGTATTAAATTCGTTACTATTAACCTTTCTGTACCACTTTGATTACTTTCAGGACTATCTATTGTTGGTCCTTCATCTTGAACATTCCCACCCAACGCTTCGTACTCTTCATCTCGATCTTTGATCATTTTCAAATCAATTACTGCATTTCGTCGATAATAGTCAGGTGTTCTGCCTTCCTGAAAAGTCATAGTATTTCATAAGTTATCATGCGCTTATTATCATTGTTGAGAAAGCTGACGTTATCGACAGCCATCGGATCCGCTCCAGCTTTACTTAGAATCTTCAAGTAGTGACCACCATCACGTGCTGCTGCTGCGTAGTGCATAGATGTACGTTTATTCTGAAATAGAAGTCGTCAGAATCAATAAATTTCAACTGAAATCAATCAATACTGTACACCTACATAATCTGGTGAATTGAGAACAGAAGGAAAATGTCCGGCAATATATCGAATAATTTTCGTGTGCTCATACACAATAGCTGTGTGTAATGGTGTGCAACCGAAACGATCACGTGCTGAAAACGATACCTCCTTCACATCAGTGTTAACAAGGATAAATCGTTATTCATTTCCGAGTTACATTTAACATTTGACCTCACCTGTTCTTAATAGATAGCATTTGTCTTACTATAATTTGCTTCTGCTTGAATGATTTCTACTACGCATTTATACACCTACCACCAGGTAGTCTTGAAATAAAAGAGGTGTGAGTAAACTGCAATATAACTCACTTTTTGTGTTCCAATTGGGTGATTTTACTATTCAAGTCAATTGAAATGTTACTTAGACTTAGACTTAGACTCGAATAATTTAAATCTATAAGAGGTATTAGAGGAAGAAGCTGATTTCAATTGTTCATCACCTGCTTATGATGGATATCGTGTCAACTTATCAGGCCTATCAGCTTCTTTTTATGCTACATATTCATAAACATCTATTAAAAATCAGTTTACCTGTTGCCAGTTTCTTCGATGTCATTAGTGTTTTCACTTTTTCTAGATCACCTTCTTTTATAGCACGATGTATATTCTCTATTTTACTCTATAATTAAGCAATTTTTTTTCCCTCATTTCCAACCGAAATACTATTCATCATTACCATATACTCTGGCAAATTATCTAGAAAAGTAGCTGTTTCAGGATTGGTAGTAGTTCTGTGTTCAAGAAGATCACCACAACCTAAAAGAAGGAGACGGTGTTGCATTACAGTGTTCAACAATCATAAGTAAACTCAAATTCATAGAAAGTAAAGAACTTTATGAAATGATTTCATTAATCGTAACCCTTTAAGGATCTTTAATGATACACCGGAAAAAAAAACCATACCGGAAAGGACGAGCTGTTCTAGTTTAGCAAGTTGACCGTCTCTTAGCCATTGTTGAATGGATGATTCAAGATAGCTCGGTGCGACACGATTATGTAGGACCGGTAATTTAAAAAGTGAAAATCTTAATCTGTTAGATTAAATAAATACTATTTTATCTAATCTAGTAGTTGCATCCAGTCATGAAGTGTTATTAATGGATCGAGTTGCGGTTTTCATGCCTAGGATGGCCTCTATAGAATAATTCACATTGGCTACCTCACTGTATGGTTTCCATGTTTCCAAGAACGAGTTTTAGGACTTGAAATTTAGACGCAATCGTTATACTATTCTTATTCTATAATGATGTCATAACATCGGTAATGATGTTGAATTTGTCGCAAAACTCGGATCCACAGCTGGGACTCGAACGCGTATCTACCGATGTCCGGTCTAGTCGGTATCTTATCAACACTCGCCCGTTAATGGGTACATTTCGATGAGCCGATATCGGTATCGTATCCAGTTGAGCTAATAATTACGAGATAATCCAAAATTTAGATATAATCGGGTCCCGCCTGAGGTAACAAGTTTTGCGGGCAACTCAGTTTTAGAACCATTTGATGACTTCCATAAAAATATTTTGGATGATTTTTTTTTCCTTAAAATGCAAAATATTAATGTGTAAAAGATTGCGAATGTCAGTGGCATCCTAGTGTTTGGTTTGTATTATTTATCAAAATATCCGGATAAAGGTGGGCCGGACGGCACCGTGCTAGTAGGATCGTCCTGATACAAAGGTTCTAGTCTGCTGCCAGGTTTAGCAAGCTTTTCACTCTTTAGGATTCTTTCATTAATTGGTATTAGAACAATCAGGGAGGGTAAGCAGCACTAACTTGAATCCCTTGCATTTACACCACGATATCACCAAGAGAGCGAAATGCGATGTATTCTCAGAAGTAGATAGATGTTGTGAGCACTTATACCAATCCAAAGACTATCACATTTTGAAAATCGGGTATGGTTAGCTCCAAAATTCACTGCCAAATCATTGAAATCCGATTGTTTGTCGTTACATATGCCCGTGAGGCCAGTGATATTTACTCATAAACGATGAATATTCAAAAGGCATGAGGGTTCAAAAGATTTAATGCTTTGTATTCTTATAATCTTCTTCTAAATAAAAGCTTACAACTGAATAACGGTCAAATCACCTGTTTCAAAGCCGCTCTAGTATCGAGTCGCATTGCTGCGAAATCAATTTCACCAGCGTGTTTCAAGTAGTACTTTGCTAGACGACCGTTCTGCAAATTGTCGTCGATCGATTGTCTTTCAAATGAGATTTTTCATGTAATGTTACAAAAGAGTTGACGTACGCAATCATAAATGTTCGGATCAGCACCGCTTCGACGTAGGATTTTGTATAAGTGACCACCATCTCGATAGGCTGCTGCATAATGTAATGGTGTACGTTTTTTCTGAAAACTCATTCTCTCTCATCCTCAAAGAGTAACAGTTTTTCATCGGAAACAAATGTTGATGAAAAACCATTCTACTTAATACCTTACAGTGTGCGCTTTGAGGAAAGATTTGCCAGGTAAGAAATATTTGATATACGTGATTTCTCCTCGGATCGAGTTCGCCTAACTAACCAGAAAAAATGGTTTTTTTTCTTTTCTAGAACCAAACTAAAGTTCGTCTGTACGAACACAGACTGAGGCGCTAACTCATTCATGTGGAGTATGAGGTGACCTTACTGAAAGTTACAGTAGGAGGTCTAGTGTAAATATCGTGCTAGCTTTCTGCATTCTCGAAGAAGGTGAATTCGGTCGGAATCAATTCATTATGGATGCAAATCAATGCAATCAATTTGTGATTGTTTGTTCGCTTCACTGACTTTTTAACTGAAATGCAAATGATGAGGTGATAAGGACTATCACAGGACTCAAAATCCATTTCTGAATATTGCTATTTACTTAATCACCTATCACATCAGAAGAATTCTCCTAAGATGAACAATACTTACCTAGGATCTGTCAATCACTAAATTTCCTCATTTTATTCACTTCACTGATTCATGTCATCAAAGCATACAAAGCAAAATAGAAAAACATCGGCAAATATCGATTAGTAATAGTACTCCATCGTTTTGACGTAGTACTACGTACAGTACCTGATCCATTGCGTTCACGACATGAGGGTAGTTACGTATCAGATATTTGGCGATATCAATACGGTCGAATATTATTGCCTAAAATTTTCTGATAATGATAATTATCGTGGTTTGATAACTGTATGGTTTTATTAACAAGTATACCTTATGTAATGGGCTTAGTCCTCGTGAATCACGACAGAGTGCGAGCTTTTTCCGATCAGTAAGAAGTTTCACTGCTCGAAGATTACCACTTTCAACAGCGTTATGAATTGCTTGAATTTTTGCCTATAAGAAATCTATTAAAGTTGCAAACACCTATATAAAACCATTCAGAACCTCAACCAGCTCGGTGCAGGTTACTTATTTTGGTTGTGAATAGTGAAATCGTGGCTGAGAGGTATTCTTAGGATTTCCATTTCAATATGGAAACCTAGCCGAGAGTAAATTCATCAAGAATCGCCTCCGTCTTGAAAGTCGAAACAGAGCACCCATCGATTCATAAGGACTGGTGACTACCTGTAGTAGAAGTGCATGAGAACGCCTAAGCAATGCTATCTTGAAAATTCAGGAAAGTACAGCTACGCCAGCAAAACATCGTCACGCTAATGTCACTATGTCCGCAGAAGATCATCACCATGGACGACAGTTGCACTTGAAAAAAACGAATGGACATTTGCTAGGGTCAGCACTACGCTTGAAGACGGGTCATCCAAGTAATCCAAAGAGGTGAATGATGAAAGCATATTAAATAGCGCGAGTAAATAAACATTCAATGTATTAGATGTACTGCAAATAAACATTTCAATTAATGTAACTGACTTCTGAAGTGACAGTAGTAATTAAATAAGTACTGTACGTTGAGAATGAACTGTTTGGTAACACTACAATATATTTGTGTTTTGATAGTTACAGTTATGAATGAATTTTTGTACTATATTATACAAAATATATTATTTAAATAATCTAAAAACTCATCTCCTTGGTGGAAGCTGACAAGGAGGATACTGCTAAGGCTGAAGCTGACAAGGAGGATACTGCTAAGGCTAAGTTATATGAGGATCAAAGAGATAAGTTTGAAGCAAGATATAATTAGATGAAATTCCATACGAATAAACTAATCCAAATAAAGTTTTCTTTGTTAGCTATCGAACAGCCATAATTTTAGCGGTAATGTGAGTAAGTGATTCTCCAGATACCTCAAATAATTCTCAAAAAGAAGTGATTTCTTCCTCAATTCGTTTATGGTCTCAAACATTATCTACAACCCTATGTGATTGTTGCCCGAAATATTCAACGAAGTTCCAGTTACAACAACACGGGGGGCCTCTGAAGCAAAATGTCACTCATACTACCTCCATTCATCTTTCATATGTTTAGTAGTTTGAGTTACCGCTTCCTTCAATTTTTTAACCGCCTATTTTTTCATATTTTCGAGTTGGATTCAAGATTTCTTGGGATGCCTTTACCAAATTGAGTCAGTCGTCCATCTGATAGAGTCTTGAGGAGGTTCATACTAAACAGCAAGGAACTTTCTGAAGTAACTCTAACACTTATCGACATCCAGAAAATTTCCATAGATGTCATTTGCTGTTACTGCTAAAATAAATTTGCTAATAAGAAAAATTATAAAGGGACCATTTCATTTTCATAGAGGAATCGAAAAACTATAAATATCATTGATGATATTGAAATAACATGCTGGTTAGTCAAAAACTTCTAAAGCACAGATGTTCCCGTTTCAATGAGAGGTATGAGACTCAAAGTAGAAAAACTGCTACCTCTGTTATTTACTACTCATGAATATCTCAACATTTACAACGAGAAAAAAAAATAATCTAAGAATTAATCCATTAATATGGCTTACACGTCATCAAAACAAGCTTAACGATTTCACTTCCTTCCAAAAACAAAATGATCATGGAAAGTGCTGTGCTTGGAAAATGAGGCAAATTTTAAGTAAATAAGTAGGAGTTCTAACGTGTTTATGCCTGAATAATGAATGGATATAAGGTTGAAAGTATCATAATCAATATTGAAAGTATGTTGGAAACTTTTTTCTGGAGGTCTTTGGTAAATATACAGTTGAAAATAAGTGTAATCAAATAAGTTTTTAAACTCATAGACTCCTTATCAATTGAACTGATAAGCAATAATTACCTGATATTGTGGCAGTACCTCCAAGAAACCAATACTATCAGCATCTTCTACCTGAACCAAACAAGTCACTAGACATGTAAAATTGAAATAAAAATATAATAATAATAATAGTAATAAAATTGAATAAGAAAGATTACTGTAGTGAGAATAATTAGACATTGGAATCATTGAGTGATACGTTGTTGTTGTTGTTGTTTTAAGCCGAAATGAATTTACGCCTGATATTAAATTACCTCGTGATTGCGGCCCAGTAGCAGATCACCATATCCTGTGAGCACCAACTCTTCAAGTTTATCAACATCTCCATTGTGAGTCCAGTCATAAATATCTTCTTCAAAATCTAAAAACATAAAATCAATGATTACAATGAGAAATTATTTAAGTTATAGATAATCCTCAAACATTCAGCCACTAGACATTGCTTGGCTTTAGCACCTAATCGAAAAGAACCTAGGCAGTTGGTGATCAGCATGCGTACAAGTTGCGAAGATTTACAGTCATCAGTTGTGTCCAATAGAAGGTAAAAGATCATTATGAAGATATCGCAAGCATTTGTTATGAATTATTAAAACTTAGTGATACGCTCACTCACTAGGTGGGAAAAGATCTGAAGATGAAGTTCTTGTTTTTCGTCTGACATTGCGTTCATAACAAAAAGCATAGCACATGTGTTTAGTGCATAGATTATAGCATCTTAGTGAGCTTCATTCATCTACAGATGAAAAGCGCGCAGTGGGCGCACTGCTGGAGATGTCGCAGTTGCACTCAGGCCCGAATCAGTTCGTGGCCGCCTCGCAATCCTACTAATTCACTCCGGGGTCAGTGAACCGGTACTAGAGAAGTCTGAATAAGACAACTGCCATTGACTTGATGAACAGTGGTTAATTCAAGTCACTGTATAGACCAGGCACGCATTCAACCACCTCCACGATATCACGGTGAACAGGAATGCGTAGGTGTATCCACAAGGGATTGATCAACGACAAAGCTTTTAACGCTTGTTAATCTCTACACATTGAGGTTGTTCTATTTGTTATGAGACAATCGAAAAAATAACAAGGTCTATTTCTTTTGACTTAGTGACCACTTAGTGATAAGTACCGACTACTATCAGTAGATAAACAAATAATCGCTCTAGTTGAAATCTAAACAAACCCATCAGAAAAAAAAACCAGTTAGCTTATAATAAGCAATTAGCGATACGAACTGAGCAATACATTGGAGTTAATCAAAATTACAGTTTGTCTTTTCACAGCATTTTCCCTAAAGTTCACAATAAATCCGTAAGGTTGCAAAAATTTCACAAACATTCGAATATTTCAAATCGTTGAGGTGAATTTCTCTCTTCCTAAAAATGAGTTGCTTTTACTTTGAGCTGCGATAAACATAGCAGAAGATCGCTAAGTTTCAGACAAATCAGAAATCTTCCATAGCATTATGACAGACTATGAGATGTTTATCAGCTTTGAAACCTACCCTGGAGAAGTGTTCGACTCAATTGACCGGATATCAAATGATTCATAACGGCATTGTCCTTCATGCTTCGCATATTCAAACGTTCTCCGTGGGTACGGTAATAGAAGGGAGTATGTCCGTGCTAAATAACAAGATTTTAAATAGTAAATATTTTGTATAGAAGTGTTTCTTAGCAAAAAAAATCAATAGGTGTTATATTTAATGCTGATAGTATTTGTGTGCGATATTGACGTCATCAAAAAATGGAGATCAGAGTCATCATTTTCTACTTTTTACAAAGCATCCGAATGATATGGTACGATCAACTACTAGCTTGGAAACACCATGCTTTCATTATAGTTAGTTCTTTTGAAAGACGCTATTAGAGCATTGTTTATAAGCATGCCAATCAAGCTTCTTCCCTTTGGTTGTCAAATAGAATAGCGTGTTTTTACCTCCTCTGTTAGTTACATATGATTAGTTGACTCGAACAGTTCTTCCCTCGTTGAGATTCTTTAGCACTCATATGTAATCTAATTCGTGTATGATATGAACTAATTGTTGTCACCGTTACGGCTGAATGGTTAAGAAAGCTGACCTTGTCGTCGATAAAAGCGTCACCTCCGGCTTTTTGTAGCACTTTTATCATATGCTCTCCATTCGGATCTGCAGCAGCATAATGGAGAGGAGTACGACCGGCCTAAAACGTTTCTTTTGCAATGTTTTACAGGTGAAATTACATTAATATACATTAATAATACATTAATATATAAAGAAATGAGGTCAATCTGGATAACTACTGCGATGCTTAATATGGAAATTATTCTAGTGAGTAAATTTCCTCTTTCTAGTAACTCTATCAAATGACTAATCTCAACACAAGATTCTATCCGACAACGTTAAAATGTCAAATAAAAGTGATACGACGCAAATCAATAGAGGCAAAGTACTTGCCCTAAGGTATTTCAATAGACTCAATAATAAAAAAAAATATGTATGTACTTTTTTTAATTGATTGATGACGTAGCTGTTGTAAGGTATTACAATAACTTAAGTAAAAAATATGTTTGTAATTGTTTTGATTGATTGACTGATAACGCATTTCTATGAGGTAAAAGCTATCTTGTTCTGCTATAAATTAACGAATTTCATCTTGAATAATTAAGAACTCAGAACTCAGTGAATCAAAATTTCCTCCTATTAAATCACTCAGCTTCTGTGACTGTCTAGTTAAGAGTTTTTGGAGAAAAAAAAACCTGCTTTTTTGAGGAAAGAAGAGGTTCTCAATGTCCTCTAATTAGTAAATGTTGTAGAAAGCACGAATGAGTGAACGTTTATTTTTCTTCGCTATTCGAAAACAAATATATAAAACATATGTGTGATAAGTTTAAATCGAATTAACAAATATAATTTACTAAGTAGATCATGATTTTCCTCAAAATTATCACAATCGTCTGCTTCAACATCAATGTTTATTTACCAACGACTTATCGTTGTTTATTAACAACAGTAAACAAAAATCACAAACAAACAATTCTAAGTCATTCCTCATGATTTAAATTATTCGTTTAGTTTTTTATAACTTATGGATACGCTATATTTTAAGAAATATTTTGGTCCGCTAGGAAAAAAAAAATACTGTGACAAAAATTTACTAGCAATAGAAAATAATTTATTCGAAGCTTTTCATAATTATGATGAAGCTTATGGTAACTCAATCGATGATATTTTTATTGAATAAGTGCATCTCTAAGTATTGAGAGGATTTGAAATAGTTTTGAATTGAATACGTAGCAAATTGCCTCCAGTGTTTCGTATTCATAATGAGTCTCTAACTCATTTTTGAGTATGAAACTTCAACAGCTCTACCGGCTTTATGTATACAGCAAAAATGAAGTGTTTTTTAAAATTACAAACGTCTAAATGCCTGACACAAAACTCTTAGAAGCAAATAGGATATAACGGTTTGAGAAATTTGATGAGGGTGATTTTTGAGGAGGGAATGACAGAGTCATTTCTTATAAACTTTCTATTCAACAAAATATCAAGGATATTTCAAAAGCCTACAAATAATCGGCTCGAAAAGCAATGAAGTTCGATTAAACGTGGCTTTTTTTTTCTTCTCCGAAAGCACCTAGTTGTCTCGTAGAAGTAAGTGATGACGTCAACGAATCACTTCACTCAAATTAAAATTTCCTCAGAAACCGTTGAGTTTTTCAGTTCAATTCATTTTGTTTTTCATTTCAAGTTGTAGAATGCTACAAAATATTATTGAGAGGAAAATTTCTAGCACGATTATATAAAACATCAACCTCATCGTTTACATAAAAACTACTGTGAGAGCGAAAACGAAAAGAGGGAATTGAAAAGAACTCAGGTTCCTCATTTCTTAGAACGGAAATTCAAGAAGACTTTCCCAAATACTGCAATACGTAAAAGATAAATGATAAGAATTTTTCTTGTTTTTGTGGTCAAAACAAAAATCAATAAAGAAAATTAGCATAGAATTGCTCAATAGATTTCATACGATACTCTGAGCACCGTAATTGTAAGCTGGATTTTAGTATGAAATTGTATTAGTCAAGAAATATGTCCTCATTGTAAAGTACTCTAATGCTTTGTATTTTTTTAATCTTTCACTCACTAAGAAGCATCCTCAAAATCTGAAAAAGTTTCATCAGTGTAGGTTAATTGAAAACTAGAAAATCTTCCCAAATACTTCGTGATTCAATTCGTTCAAAGAAGAAAAAAAAACGACCTCATTTATTCCTCGATTCATGAATAATTAAGTAGTGGTCTAGATTAGTTCTTGACTCGGATACAACGATAGCGTGTGGCCAAAATCATATCTAATTCGAGGCTAGCACTTGGAGGTATAGGAATTCTATCGACTTATTTCCTCACACTTATTCAGAAGATGGTTCAGAATTATTACGATCATTGAGGTAAATCTTAGGAAAACAACAAGACCGTAAGATATATTGCCTGTATTTCGGAAGTAATAAAATTTCCATACGGGGTGTACGTAGCCGAATGGATTAACGAGAGGTGATGTAATGCGTATGGATTGAGTACTACTCGGTTTTCAATCTCAGTTATCTAAATGCTGCTTTTGTTGACAATATATTGCTAGGAGAATTGTTTGAGGAGGTAAAACGGAACTGATTGATGACCACTGAATGAAAGAACTCAAATGGTCCTCACATTCTTTTTGGCATGAACATATCAAAGTGGACGAAATAAGCTGTCATGGCGAAGCGTCATATAAAAAAATACATTGCTTTGAATTGTTTTGTTCCGATACGAAAGAAGTTAAACATTGATGGAACCAAATTGTCTTCCGTCAATAAAACGTATAAAAAAAAAACAATATATCTGAAAGAAATGATAGATGAGTGGAAAATTTTTTGGAAAACTGAGAGTTCTATCGATGTCTGATTGGTGTGATACTCGTTGACTGAGGAGTACACGATGATGAAGAGGTATGACGAGTCTCGCTTGTTTATGTCACTGCACTTTGTTTTGAATTAGTGTTGACGTTTTCTATGTGAACAAGTAAACATATAGATAAACTCAATCGTGAACGTACTTAATTACTTGATATGGATTCAAACTCAAGTTGTAATGAGGATTTCAAGACTCCAATTTTATTACGAACCATAAAATTTTGGATAATAGAAGAAAAATAATATTCATATATACATATAAACGGGTGCTTGAAAGCTATTTTGATGATCATGAGGACAATTTTAAGTATTGATTTTTTTTTGTCAAAATTTTTTTCTATAACTCGAATTTTCAAGGAAGAGGCTCATACTTACGAGGAAGAGTTTAAAAGCTTCAAAGCTGACAAGCTACGTTGAGCATTATAACGATAACTTTAAGCATTTTCTTTTCGAAACGTTTGTCTATATTTAAAATTCACGGAGGAAAAGGCTAAGACTTGATACTAATAGCGTAGAAGCTTCAACGTCAAAAAAATCATTGCGGATCAACTGATGTTAAGACGGCGACAATCATCATTTAAGCTTATCGTCACAAGAGCGAAAAACTTATAGGACTTAAGCTTTCTATAATGATTGATAATTAATCGAGACTCACTACCTCAAAAATAATCGATAATTCTTCTGCTACGCTCTTGTTTCAATCGATAATTAATGGAATCAGAAACAATAAAAGTGATATACTGTAGTAATAGAAACCTACTAAGAATTGTAAACAAAGAATTTTACTAATATAAACATTTCGTAAACAATGCTTGCGAAGTGTTCAGACGCTCTTAAGAGCTTCTACAAAATACATTGGATGACGTCAAATGATAAATTATTGATTCAGAACTTCATAATCTACTGGAGATAGAAAAGAAAGAGAAAATTGAAGTATTGATTAGCTGATTATCACAAGTGATATGAGTCTCTGATAGGCTTCATGTCTGTCGCATTTGTTGGATATTTCTTGAGGACGGGATTTGAAATGAGAAAAGAAATTCATCAATAACTAGAAAACTGAAGTAATCCTATATTAAATATTTTATCTTTGAGTAAAACGCTTCCCAGTATTCACATAGAGAATTGAATGATGAGGGTGGTCAGGTAGTCTTTTTTCACTCATTGAGGTGATTTCCATGACACGTCAATTTCAGCCAAAACGAGATGAATATTTTAATGTCGATATCGTGCTTGTTTATTAACGATATGAATATCTAATTTTAAACGCTAACATCAATATGGAAATTGATTTGAAATGTTTCAGTTGAAAATGCATTACAGTAGAATATTGTCATAATAGAAAACGACACTGCTTTAGGCACTATGGAGAGGTTCTTGTAAAAGAGGGAATGTACGAGGGAAATGTATTATTATGGATAGAGCTGCATCACATAAACAACCTCGTTCGGTATTTTGTGAAATCAGACTCGGAAAAGTGCGTCATACTGCATAAAGTTAATGCTTTCTATTAATGAGTTAAAATACCTCCCTCATCTCACAGGTACGTTCAAGACCTCTTCGAAGCGGTTGTCACAAAGTTAACGTATCGATGTAAAATCGCTATGATATCAAACTAACTTTGAAGTGTTCGCATTTTCCTCAAAGAAGATGTAGCAGCATATCGATCTCATCTGATGAGTAAATTCCATTGTAATTTTCATATTGATTGATTACATATGAAGTATGATAATATTTTCTTAGAATTATTTTCTATCAACATTTACGAAAATTTGATTTCTAAAACATCATTGAAATATTAAGCATCTTAAGCGATAACTGGTTGCTTGCAGTGAGAACATAAATAACTAATTGCTTCTAGTCTTTCATTTCTAGCGAGGAATCTCTACGAGTTGCATTGATATCAATGCAAGTTTTTACAACACATTCATTCGATATCGATTGCTAATTTGCATCGAATATCGATCGATATCCGGCAATAAAAGCTTTTTTTTCTGTAACAATTCATGAAGAACATCAACTACACGAACTTCTGGATGATTTCATTTGTTGTAAAGGAATCCAGAAATGAGAAAAAGAGAGAATAATGACCTCCGAGGATTAAAGGCAACATCGAAAGCTGTATTAAGCTCAAATATACGAGATATACAGAATGAGATGATGAGAGCTAAGAATTACAGTCAGCTTTCATATCTGAATAGCAAATGTTCTTGCATTTTATGGCGATAGTTAAAAATTGTTGGCGGTATTTTGAGGTACAATATGATCCTCATTGGAATGAACTTATCACCTATGTGTATTTATAGCTTTAAATTCGTTTCTCGGTGTTTGGTTTCAATATGATAATGTAGAATATTCTTCTCTTTAATGAATGCTTTTGAATACGCTTTATATTTGATTATTCCAAACGATTCGTTTTCCTCTCTCTCTCGCTCTGATAACAAGAGGTACTCGGCAATCATTTAATCAGTAGTATTCATTCGATTCTCACCTATGATGTACTTTCACGATCACTAATACTTTTCCTCAAGTATAAAATAAGTAAAGTTAACTCATCTGCTTACATGCAACATTTGTAAGACTATAGAAAACCATCTGTGAACTTTCTTAGTTTCCAATGAAAGCATTTCTTCTCGAACAAAAGCATTACTCGGTAACTGATTAGTTATGCACAGTTTCTAGAGCACTGACCTCACTTTTATGATAATATTATCAATGAGAAAGAGACTTATCGTTAGTATAAACCTACAAGTAGTATAAAATACTTGGCATTGTCCCAACTTAGTCATAAAGAACATTATTGGACTCAGCGGCAATCGTAACTTCAAAACAAAATGTTCCATACAATTGTTTTTCCCTCAATTTCTTAGTGGAAATGTTACGAATCCTCTCAGCGTCCTTACCAGAAAGATAGCAGTAGACGAAACAAAGAAAATGAAATCGTTTGTTGACAAGTTATTCACAACAGTACAGTCCTTTAATGTTACGTTAAACAAAGCACTGAATGAAGTACATAACAGTTCTCATACGATTTTTTCTACGACTATATAGCTATATTTGTATTTTTATTGTACTTACATGATCAGTTGCATTGACGCATTGTGGATATTTAGCTAGAAGTTGTTTCACTGTGTTCGTTTGTCGATGTAGTAACGCTTTGTGAAGTGGTGTCATACCTATGCGGTAACAATCATGCTTTGCGGCTAAAATGAATGACCCAATAGCAATTACCGTAGTCAGCGCTCGTACATACCGTATGTGTCTCTGGCTAAAGCGAGTTGATCACGATCGATAAGTGATTTCATGCGACGTACGTCTCCTTCTTCGGCCGCTTTATGAATCGCATCAATTTTTGACTGAAATTAAACTCACATTAATAAATTTAGCACTATAAACTTATTTGTGATTTGTTTCATCTTTATTTCAGATGAATCGATTGATTATATGTGGCTTTTTTTTTGATGAAATGACGGTATTTCTGTTATTCAGCGTTACACAAGTAAATAATGTGCGTCATTGTGACTAAAAGCACTCTTTGAGGTAATTGAGGTATACATTATGTAAATGTTTCATACAAGTATAACAATTTTTCACTTCCTCAATGTCGATTCACCATTGTACGACAACAACGTTGACAAAAACACATCACACAGAGTATTCCTCCTCAATTTAGTCATTCATCAGTTTTCTTACTAAGATATTTTGTTTACATTTTGTAAATATAAACATTTTCTTCGTGCTGTTATCAACATAGTATCACTCTCACTTGATACACGGTAAGACCGCGAAGAAATTCCTTACTAGCTTCATTTTTTGCGGTTTTTTCTCTGAAAAAAAAAAAGCCTCAGACAGTTCAATAAACAAATATTTGCTTTATTTATAAATAAAAATAAACAAGAAAAGTACTAACTTAAGCAGATGTCCTCTTCCATCCAGTACTAATTGTTCCAGTTTTGCTACATCACCTTTTGCTATCCAATCATCGATCAAATGATCTGCTGGTACATCTGATTAAAACATATGTTATCGACTTTATCGTCTAACTCTAGGAGTTCAAGTTCACGTTCTTAAAGAAGACATCATAAAAATAATTTGCTTCAACACCTCAAAACTCAATTATCAAATGGAACCACGTTGTTTTTATTGGCCTCATTTTAAATATGTTGTATGGAAAGAAACACGAATGCGTAGACGCATCTTGCCCCAAGGGATTAATCAACGTCAAAGCTTATCTTATCCTATCATATCTTATTTTATATGAGGCGAGAGATGCACTTTAGCCGGAAGTCACTATAACCACTACATGAAATCAGCACTACGTGACTGGAACGCAAAACCTCATTCTGGTATGACTTGAGTGAAATTTATGAAATGTTTGAGTTCAAATTTATATGCGACATTGTTTCATAACAAATAAAAAACAAAATGATATGAATTTTAAAACGAAATGACTACTGAACTGCAGCTTTGATACGAGACAGCGGTTTGTCCAATGTTTGGAAACGATTCTGCTGTGTCGATTCATGGCGATACGTAAGATTAAAACAGTGCGTTGAGGTTCGCGGCCTTACCGACGCCTAATGAGTCTATCATCCTGCCGCGGTAGATAAATTGGTATTGAAATAATCTAAGATAACTAGCACTGACATGGTAAGCAGTGATCAACTCAAGTCACTGTATAGACCAAGCTCGCATTCAACCGCCTCCAGGACATCACATTGAACACGAATGTGCAGGTGCAACAGGGATCGTAACTATTTTCCTTACAGTGAGTTAATAATTTTTTATAATATTATTTTCCTTGTATAATATGGAAAAAACAGCCAAAACGGTCAAATTTTTCTGGATACAAAAAGTGTTCCGACTGCCGGACAAAGCTCATTCATTCGTGATTCAACTATTGATCACAACATTTGCTTTGAGATTATATAAGCTTTGGCGTTGATCAATCTCTTGTGGGCCTACGCATTCGTGTTGAACGTGATATCGTGAAGGTTGGGCGAGCCCAATCTACATAGTGACTTGAGTTCTTCGCTTTTCACAAAGTCAGTGCTGCTTAGGTGATTTCGCCGGTAACAATTTACCGATGCCTGAGGGATTGCGGGTTTGATAGGCCTGGTGGGGAGGCTGCAAACCTGGTTTAAGCCTGCGTATCACTGTGGCACCTCCACCACTGCACTACACTCTCTCATCCTTGCTTTAGGAACAATTCAGTTGAGTTTACTTATTTCTTAGTCAGTGCTAGAATGTTGTATTGAAAACTACACGATGACAAAAACGCGAACCCCATCTAACCCATTCATCTTATAATCAATAATTTATGGTTCATAGCTGTTAAGAGCATTGTTGAAGTATTGCATTGCGATGAATTACCGAGTTGGCCGTCATTCACAGGTTGAGGTCATTGAGGATGTTGAACATTTTAAAATGTTTTGAAAGTGATCATTTCCTGCTCGTTCAAGAGTGAAAGCCTAATAGAAGTTCATAGAAAAGCACCTTGTAAATTCTCTTCAAATTTCTCAATAAGACAAAGTTCTTCAGTTGATTCAATGAAGTAGATAGGTCAAAAGTAACTGATTGAATGATTCAAGAAAACTACAGATTCAAGATTTTCTACAGCTCCCGTCAGCTTTATTTTACTGCCAGCGATGTTTCGATATCACTTTTTCTTTGAAGGGAGATCTATCTAAAAATTTATACCGTGACCGTGACTTATAACAAATGAAAATTTCAAAAAATAATGAAATGATGCTCGTTGGGGTGAAAAAAAGAAGAATCGAGGGTAAATTTTTCAATAAGTGGTGAATTGGTAAAAGAATAGAGAGCAGTTGGCTTCACAACGTGAACAACTAGTTGATACGGTATAATTAACGAAATGTAAAGCATACAAATTTACAATATATTATTCTATTCATTCTACGCACTAATCCAATACCACTGCGAATTGTCCACGATTGCATTGTGACCTCACAGATAACCTCAGTGCAGTGACATAATACTTTTTTGAATAACGAAACGACTCCTCCTGATAGCTACTTTCGCTGTATGTTATTGCTATGAATGACTTCATATTTGAAATATTCCGTCAGTTCGTTATAGAATTGTGACCCATCGCAATAATATTCGTGTTGAGTGAATCACACAAAAACCTAGAAACTCAGAGCAGGATTCGAACCCCCAAATATACGGCGTGTCCGGTCTAATGTGCTACCGACTGCACTGCCAAAGTTGAAACTCTGCGATCACACTATGTTTAATGTCAACTTTTATGATTCATTCAGTATTATTGGTGATATATAACAAAAGGCCTATCTTAGCTGGTAAATAACTATGCTTGTATGAAGGATAATTCTGTAATTATAAGCTTAATTTGATGTAATGACGATATTGGTTTGCTAGATTAAATCCGTCAATGGATGAGAGCTGCTAAACGGATGAGAGCTGCTAAGATATCCATTTAGAAGTAACAAGCTCAACATTGTTTGATGCACAGCATGGGCATCGGTAGTGCAGTTGGTAGCACAATAGACCGAGCATGCACTATGTATACGTGTTCGAGTTCAGCCTGAGGTTCCGTGCTTTGTGACTGACTCATCATTTTGAGGATAAAAACTGCGCAAATATATTAGATCCTTTCATGACACATCAATATGTTTTCAGTTTCAAATCAACTGCTTCTAGTGGTAAAT
>KN716164.1:622162-643088 GCA_000816705.1 Dictyocaulus viviparus
TATCATTACACTTCTCCTTCCTATTCAGACATAACAAATCGATATGAGGAATCGTTGATGCTCTTTCAGTAAGGTTCTTTTGACATAGTACTAGTGTCGCTATAGCGAGAGTTCTATAGGAGATACTGTAAATACTCATTCAAGGAAAATTTGATCTCTGCTAACTACACTGTTCTAACTTATTACAACTAATAAAACTCAGTAAATTATGTAAGGTTATTCCATACCTGTTCGTATTTAGAAGACTTTAGCTAATAGAAAACAAAAACACAAACAAATAAATAGATAAGTAAATAAACAAATGCACTTACAAATTTTGCTGTATTAGACGACGTAGTGATATCAAATCAGAATAATCGATTTGTCATATGCATATCCTTGCATATCTTCTCGGAACAAAACCAAGCCGCCGTTCTTGAATCAGGTGATGTCAGGCAATGATAAGCGGATAACCTATGAAAATACTGTGATGAAAGGGGCATATTGTGACCTCCGTAATCCTAGTCGTTCCACTTCTAAGCCACATTAGACACCAAATAAGACAATGTTGCGTATATAGTGGAACGTTGGTCAACCAAAACATTGTGATCATCCAAAACCGTACGAAAAAGCTAAATTCGGAGAAGTTTCGTCAGCAGTTGGTCAATTTAAAGGCTGCAGTTAAGAAAAGAAGAAAAGAAGATGTTTAATAGAAAGGGTATCGTACTGCATCGTGATAATTTCAAGCAAAACATGCTGCTTTGGGAGCTCTTACAGAATTCCAGAAGTAAGCTAGAAAATTCTTTTGCATTCACCATATTCTACAAATTCAGCCCCATCCGAGTAGCAGTAGTTGTTTTTGTCCTCACAAAAAACTTTTGAGAGAGCAAAAAATTCGAAAGTGGAGAGGATACCGAACAAGTACTGGTCTAGCAAAGTTCACTCACGGTGAGAACAAATTTGTATTTCGTTTCATTCCAAAAATGGATCGAGCTTTACGATAGACCTCATACATTTCTTTAATATATGAACATATTTTTGCTCTATTTATATTGCTGTTGTATATATTGATGAACAAAACAAGTAAACATACATACAAAGTGGTTGCTATCAGAAGTACTGTGAGCAGAGCACTGCAAATTCAAGAGAAATCGATGAGTTGTATGAGCTCATAAATCTGGCAGTTCACACGAGTGGCATAGGGAGCAAACGGGTTTATTTGTTTGTGTACTTCAATTGTCGCCCGTTGGCGATATTTTTTGTTTACAAGACTCCTCATTCCACAATCCTAAATTTGCATTGATCGACAAAAACAGATGGTTTTCGTCCGTAGCAAACTCGTTCGTCTATCGTTTGGGCATTTGTTGGAAAAATTACTTGAGCCTTTCTGGAGTCTACTTCATACTTCCTTTATTCACCTATTACCTGTTCTTCTCTCCATATGACTTTTTTATCTGTTTCGTTAACAATGCTTATTGCTAGGTGCTGGTTAATGTTTTTTCAATTTTCTCGATGTAGCTGGAGTGTCATATCACGTTTCTGCCGCATAACACTGCTAGGAGTACTGCTGAGTCAAAGAGATAAGTGTGTCTGTTCGCTGACCAGTTGCTTTATTAAGAGGGCCGAGTGCAGCCGATGCTGCACTCCTTCATTCATCTAATTCATCCTCAATATTGTTTTCCATAACAATAGAACGTCCGAGGTGGACGTACTAGTTGGTGTCTGTAATTGGAGACCCATTCAATAGGCCCATTGTCAACCACACCGTGAATTTTTCACAAGCTGGATTTTCATCCTATTTATTATTTATGCACAGTACAGTCCTTTCCTCCGCTTCAAAACCATTGCAATGCGGCTGTATACAACTTTGGCGATATACTATCAACTTGCACGATTTTTTCATGATCATGGTGAAGTATCGATATAAAAGCTGGAAGTGAGCTAGTCTTTCTATGTATGAAGAGAGCCCACCTCGGTCGACGAACGTCAACAGGATTGCATTGTCTCGATGCTGTCAAGCCGTTTTTCGTAGTAGATAAAGAACAACAAGCATACGGTGTTCGTGAACGAATTTTGTGACGATTTGGATGTGATTCATGCCGTAGAATGCTATCTTTAATTCTATTTGCTCTATTGGTTGAACCTGATCCAGAAGCTAAGATGTTATACAGGTTGCGATAAGTACATCTAGTTTGTGGCCTCCAGCACTAAATAAGTCGGAGCTAATTTTGTCTGTTTCTGAGGCTCTGCTTTTCTTCATGCTCTCTATCACAACTCGTACTTCACATGACTGAATTTCAAATGGTTTTCTTGCAATGAAGAAACGTGAGTTTGCGACGTCGATTATGGTCAGGAAAAAAATTGGTATAGAACTTTTTCTTTATGGATTCTATGTCATGACGTGATTTGGTAATTGCTCCACATTCTTTCATCAGAGCGACAGCATGATTGCGTCAATCATTCAAATCCCGACGACATTTCTTCAGACTTTGGAATTGATTGTTCTTCACTGCTTCCAGCAGCTTATTTTGTCCATACGGAATTGAAACCTATTGCAAAAATATTCTACGGCTGGTGTTTATGATCAGAGCCCTAGATGCTTTTCACCTGGATCCGACCTCAACTTCCTTCGTTTTTCGAGCACCTCCTCAGTGATTATTGATGTGAATTCTTATGCTCTTGTTTGAGGAACTGAGGCGTTATCGGCACGGATTTTGAATCCTCCTGTAAGGAGCTCGTAGTAAAAAACTAAAACTAGTAACTAGTAAGAACTTGTAGTTTCCGGTGATCTTCATTGATTGCCAGTCACATGTGGAAATCATGTTATTGAGAATAATTAATCGTTTCAAATCTCACATTGAAGTCGCTAAGCAAAAAGTCTATTAAAGAATTTTTCTTAGAAATTCATTCCTTCAAAAACACGTCTTGTTTACTCCCATCAGTTGTACTGATTGATGAAAAGTTGATGATACTGCTTTTTTTTAAGATGAAAGATGGAAGAGAAGAAGAGGGTCCGTGTTCGTTTTGCCGTTCCCACTAACGTTTGGCCCGAGACTTTATTATCTCTCATTGGTCGTCCTGCCGTGAAACATCTAAGATGGTAAATACTGGCATACGTGTTGCTGAAGCAACAACCGTTATACTGCAGAGCCACTGAATTCTGAATCCTGAAGTGAACGTGGCTGAGATTGTCCACCAGAAGCAATCAGGAGGCTATATGTATCACAGAGATATAGCCTCCTTATGACTTTATTTTATCAAGGTGGTGGCCATTGCTGCTAATTTTACTCTTAGTTAGCATTCCATATAGAAACATATTCCAGCCACCTTAAGGCGGTACACCGTCTAGTTGTAATATGAAAGCTAAGTTCGAACGTAGGAAAAGCATTCAATAGCGATTATATTCAAATTAGCCGTCAGTAATTTTAAGATTCTGTAATATATCCTAACATTGCTAGTACTGGAAAAGAAGCTGACGATCAAAAAAAAAGGCTGCATAGTTTTTGAGGTGAAAAAAACTGATGCGAGGAGAATTCCGAGCAATGAGAGCTGTAATAATCAGGAGGTAGTTTAGTTTATTTCATTTGAATTCCGAATTATTTCTGTATTTGTTGGGTATTAGACCTAAAATTGATGAGTCAACTTTTTCCTTTAATTAGTTGACTCTTATGAAGAGAAGCAATACATTTCGATTAATACATTTTCCTTGTAAACCGAATGCATTTTAACAGGTGACTGCATCTACAGCATTTACCTGGATCGTAGAATTCGTCATCAGTGGACAATGAATGTAACATGGGACTTGACTCATTCGACGTTAAGCAACATAGACGATCTGGAGAGCGTCGAATTACCTCAGCAGAATAGCCATCCTTAAAATTGAGGGAATCTCGTTCTTGTTATGACGCTTTTCAATGATATTGAGTAGAAATAAACACGAAGTGAATAAAATAAATAAAATATATGAACAGAACTATTTAAATTTGAGCGGTATATCGTTATGTTTTTATATGAAAGACGTATTTAGTGATTTCAAGAAGTGTTCTGAAAGCACCTGAAGAAGACCACACTAGTTTTTCACCCATCAGTTTCTTTGTCCGAAGAAGATCATCGTTTTTCTCAACCACATCTAATATTTTTTAGTGCTTTCCGTTAATGATACATATTCTACTAACTTATAACTGATCGATGGGATGAAATTAGCCCGTATGAGGACGTTGATTATGTTCGCAAGCTTCATTGGTGTATGTGAACTCACCAGATCGATAATTTCTGGATCAGCTCCAAAATCAACCAACGTGTCATAAATGGCGTTCTGCTGCGTAGCAGCATAATGGCACGCTGTACGTCCGAACTAAAAACAATCGGATAAAAACCTTGTCTTTCTTACAAGAACCTAGTGGATTATATTTGAGGAAGACCACAATGTTACCATAATTTTGAACCAATAGGAAATTTCATGTCTAGCGAATGTAACTCAGAGGAAAAGCTTTGATCACCGTCATGCTTCTGCAATCTTATCATTGATATATACAGACACTTAAGTGCTTGTGTACTGTATAATATTCCAAAAGAAAACGCCCTAAGGAGAACAAGCTAAAAATGAGAATGAATCTATCATCTGAAAAAAATTTCACTGAGTATTGAATAGTATACGCATCAAAAGCACCGTCTGTAATTCATTTACGTCTTGATTTTTCTTAAAACAATTCCGAAAGAACGTATGAATTTCAACACAAGAATATCTTTGAGGTTTCCATAGTGTTTAGGTAAATACTACAAAAAAAAAACAAATTATTTGTACTCACTTGATCAGTGAGGTTGATTACATATGGGAATTCTTTAGCAATGAACTCAACCATTTCATGCCGTCCTTTCAACACTGCCACATGAAGGAGACGTAATCCTGAAGAAAATTTTCTTCTCGTTCTTTCTTTTCACATTTTACGAACAATCGTCTGAGTATTTGATTTCTTATCTTTAATCCGATCAATAGGATAAAATAAGATAAAAATTGAGGTTTATCAATCTCTGTTGCTGGATTCATGCTCATGTTAAACGTGACATCATAGAAGTGATTGAATACTAGCCCGATGTACACAGAGATTTAAGCTGGTCACTTTTCATCAAATCAGTGCTACTTATCATATCTAGATTTCTCTGATACCAATTTATCGGTTCCTTCCAGAGGAATAGTGGGCTTGGTAGGACTAGGAGTGGCCGAAAACCTGTATACACTGATTCGAATCTGAATATCACTGTGGCACCTGCACCACTGCTCCATGCTCCCATTTAATAGAAAATATTATAAAGAAAGTGACTATGTCATAAGTTTTTGCCTCATTGATGTCGTTATTGTCATTAAAAACAGAAGAGGAAGAATATGACCAGCTAGTTCAATATAGTTCAGTGACTTTCATGAGACACCAAAAATTTCTAGCTTCATGATTACTTTAAAACGACTGTCTTCAAAAGATTCTGAACTATACAGGAGCGTGGTGTAGTCAAAGCCACAAGCAAGCACTACGTGACACCAGATTATCCACAACTTTGCTCAGAAACAAAAGGAAAAGTTCTAGAAGAGAGAATGAAAGGAATGGATGGAGCAGCTAAGGCATGAACGATAGAATTGATTCACAAAGACACTAACGGAAGTTATACTAGTTACAACATCAAGAAGACTGCTCTTCGCTACCAAGGTAGAACACTTACTGCCCCCAGAAAAGTAATGGAGGAATCCATCTACAATGTGTACTCAGATTTATTCGTTAGCTGTATGCCTCGTAAGAGAGGAGTAAATACGATTATGATGCTGTTCCACTGATGAGGGAAAAAGTACAGGATACTGAACAAAAAATATTAAACCAGAATATTTAGAAAATCTACTGCTACTTTTCATAGAAACAATGGCTGAGCTCTTAACACGATCCTCTTCAAGGAATGAAATTTCAAATCAATAAGTAACCAATAGAGCCTTTAAGTAGCACAAAAAGAAAATCGTTTACGACATTAGCGAATGTTGTCCAATCTGGCTAATGTTTATCGTCTATGAGCTTTTCACACGAGTCATCCTTAACAATATTGACAGAAAATTGAATGAAAAACATTCAAGCGATTTTGAAAAGATTTTGGTACGATAGGCCATTTTCACAGAATTACGAGGCTCACGAATCTTCCTCACTTCCGAATCTCACACTTCTCAATGTTCATCGAACTCAGCGATCACACTAATCAGTCGTTTCCTCCTTTATACACCAGGATTATCGTGAGATATATAAAAATTTTGCAGTAAATTCTTCCTCATTCAATGAAACGCAAACGATCGACATGGAAAAGATGATTAGTTATCTATTCTTTGTAGGGTAAATTTCGATGTTTCTACAATTTTTGATTTGAGTTCTTAGGAGTTAAAATTGCTTAACGTGTGGTAGAGTACTGTGAGGAAAATAGAAGACCAAAGATGAAACACAACAATACGAATGAACCTTTAGGATTTCTCGCTCGCACTACATCACCATCGATGATTTGTAGAAGACGTTTCTTCTTATTTCGTTCAACAGCTCTCATAGCAGATGCAAGCCGTATCTGGAATAATCCAAAAACAACTTTTTTTCTCTCATTCAAAAACACTTGCTTCGTGGTGAGTGGATGCATCAACAACACTTTTGTTAGAAAAAAAAAACACCTCTATGAGTCACGAGTTTAACTTCGTCCAAAAATCACCCTAGATTATTCCTTCTGGTGTTGTACGTTTGTTCTTTTATTTATGTAAAGCCCTCAATTTTCATTTGTAATCATGCTTTTTCATATCAAATGCAACAATTAAAATTCATTCTTCTTGCACTTTAGAAAGCAAAAAAAAAAAAAAAAAACAAAACAGAACAATTTTAATGGCAGTATATTTTTATTCTTCTAATTTAAAATATTATTTCATGCAAATTTTTTTCATGGATTTATGAACAAAAGAGGATTTGAATTTCAATTAAAATGATGGATATGTGAACTAATAAAAAATGACTAGAATATAATTGAGGATTCAGATGTGGTGCAAATCCGGACGAATAACTTTATCCGAAAGTGAATGAGGCAATCTCACTAAAACAGCCATCGAAGAATCGTGAGGTAAAAAAAAAATGCGATTCCGTTTAAGCCTTATCGTTTAAGCCCCCTTATAATCTTTTAGCCTTACAACAACACAGAGCTCAATCTACAGAACAACGACCTCAGAATTTGAGAGGAAAAAAAAATCACATTGATTGTCATTTAGAACGAACAGAGGAAAAAGGAAACCTGAATGTCTTTAAATTCGGTGAAATAATCGACAAGCGCTTGATTAGTTGAGTTTTGCTGTACTGTTGTCCATATCTGATCGGATTTACCTTCAATTTGTAATCGTTCCAGGACCTAAACGAGTAGACCTTTTCGAAACATATAATTATCGATTGACAGCTGAACGAGTAGAGCAACAACGAACATTCAACGAACTTCCGTGCGGATTAATCAGTGATGATGTCATTTATGGACTTATCACTCTACTAGGTTATCAATAAACTCAAAAACTATTAAGTATCGATCGATTGACGAGGGCATTTGAAGAGGAATTCATCAAAACCATGAAATATATTTTATTGCTTAACAAATTTTTTTTTCTATGCTTTATTTTGAATAGAAAAAATAACAAATAACATGGACAAATTCAAACCTCAAAATCGCGTGAGTGAAAGTCGAGGTTGAGAATTTCATTAATAATGTTATCGTCCACACTAGGCGGCATTATCAAAGGTGGTAATTTATTTCTGAAATCTTCGAAACTTGTAGCCTCAGTAGAGCATAAAACAGATCGATAGTTAAAATGAGACTTTTTTTTTACTCATATCTCATTATGCATCATCATTTTTATTTACTTAAATGTCATCGCATGAGAAATTTCCTCAACGTTTATTATTTACACAATTTTGTTCTCTACGTTGAGGAAATACCCTCAGCTTTCAAGGATTATTATCGTTTTCATTTTCCTCACTATTCTACGTGATTCCTCAACTAATATTTTTTAACAACTTATGTTTATTAAAAATATTACATTATCATAGTACTTCATTCAGAAAGAGTAAGCCATTTGACTGGAATTTCCCTCAGGGAATGTTTCTCACATGCTAAAATTCACTTAGAAACCTTTACAACCTTTCATAATTTTTTATTATGATATTGTTGTAATGTTCATTTCAACTCATGTGTGAAATATGTAGTAAAAGAGGAAATATGAAGTTATTAGACTAATGTAATATTACAATGATAGATGAAGAAATGATTTACCTCATTAACAGTCGGAATTCTGATTGAGCTTTATGAAACCTCGACTGATGAAGAACGCGAGTACGTAAGCCCTAGAATGAAACGATATATCTCTGAATGAAGATGAAGATGAGGTGATGAATTAGCAAATGTGTGGAAGATGAGATCGCATATTCTTCTGTGACGAGTTGTTAGTCATATTACGTCATTATGATGATCTACATAAATCGAAATGACAGCTGGAAGAGTACAAAGGAGTGAAACGTTCTACAATGAGGCTTTGACAAATCAGATTTTGAGTTAACGTGATAGGTATAGGTATGGAAGAAGCTTAACTGAGAAAAAGAACATGAAGTAAGCTGAAAAGCCTCAATATTAATCGAGGAAAGTTCATAGACCAATTCCGTTCGATTCCGGTTACCTACAGTTCATTCTATGAAGAAAAATAAACTCTCAAACAGTTGTTAAATTTTATTCATACGTTATTTCTATTCTACAACAATGGATTTTACTCTAGCAGGAACGACTAGAGGTAATTTTCCACGTAAAAAATCAATAACCATCGTTTGTACGATATCAAAAGGTGTCAAGTCTAGGCAGTTATGAGGTGAAATGGATAGCTAAGCGATCACCTTACTGTTTGCTTGATCAGAATAGAAATTTGATAATTAAGGGTCATATTAAAATTAGATAGTTGTAATTAACTCAGATAGAAAGAAAAAGAAGAATCACATGTTCAACATGTGGTAGTGGCCGTAGAGCCTCAGTGAAAGGAATTCCCTCATATCGAAATCACAACAAGGCGATATCTCATTGATTATTTGTCTACTTCAACAAAAATAGCTGATTTACTATGTTTCATAGATTTTTGATAATATGTTAACTATCACAATGCCGATGTTATTACCATTTTATTTAGACTCCAAACCTCACGTGTGACTCAAACACGTCGCTCAGATTTCCGGTCCCGTGTGTTATCTTCACCATTAACGACATTTTCGCTATGCAATCACTTAATGCTCTTACAAATTTCTTAATGGTAATATTGATTTGGTGTAGTGCTTCTCAATTCTCAAGAAGAGCATCAAAGATGATCGTCGTTACGTCGTTCTGTAGGATTCTGTAACGCCCAGATTGTACTTTCACTGTATCTTCCATTTTTACGTGATAAATAAATTTCGCTTAGTATTGCATTTTGTTGCCGAAGGCAATCTTAAAGCTAAGTTCATTTTCCTATTCTAAATGACGAATTTCATTTTACCGTAATCCACCGTACTTTGACGTTGTACAACACTTGCGTAGTACTTTATTACTGTAACTTAGTGATACTGTCATTAACAACTAATATTACCAACGGAGAAATAATTTCAACGAACCTCATGAGGAATTTCTAGTATGTAAATATATTTAATAAAAGCGAAGAAAGCTCTACGAACTGAAAATTTTCATAGAAACGACATACACGACCAAGTTTCGTCTACCAACCAACTTCCTCAAATTTGAAACGTCAATCAAATTGAGTGAGTCAAAATTTCCGCCCTACACTGCCATCTGAACAATAGCAGATCTTACGATAGGAAATCAGTTAAACCTCAAGAAATTTATAGGTTTCAATTTTTCTGAGAAACTTATTGAGAAGTTGAAGAAATGAAGGAAAGTAGAGCAATTAAATTAGAAGGAAGGCTTGACGTGTTGAAGCTTTTCCCTCCTCATTTTAATATTACTCCCTTCAAGTTTAATATAAATATTTGTAATAAAGCTTAAATTTTTATTGCAATTGAAATTATTTGATATGCTTCGTTGATGTTTATTAAGATGACGTTCGAGTGAAATTTCTGAGGTCTTCCACTACTGTGACTAGAAACTCAGCTCATACAAATTCAATCGTATATCACTGTAACTTTTTTGAAGAAGCTCTAAAAATACGACAAGCTATATGAATATATAATGAGGTCGTCATGGACATGGATGTTGAGAAGCCAGGATATTAAGTTGCGTCCTCATTGCTTTAATATCATCTGCAATTTTGTCTGAATGACCACTTAAAACGCAGTGAGGGATGAGGATAGTTGTTACGAAATCAAAAGCTGAAACGATAACGAATCAAATCGATTACGTTGAAGAAAATTGAGTATAGAATTAAAAATATATGTATTATAGAACATTTTAAAAGCATCATTGAGCTTATGTTAAGTTTTTTGGTTCATAAAAATTGAGTTGCGTGAGTGCAAAATATGACGTCAGTGAAATTCCACTTTCCTGTTTTTTTTTTACGTTTTCATTAACTATTTTCACTTGAGCAGCCATTTGCCAAATCGTGACAGATGAGTCTTAATTTATTTCACCATTGTCTTCGAATAATTTCAATAATACTGAAATAATTCCATGTTGCAGTCATGAGTTGAATTGTAGAAGCTTTAACGAGGATCACGTTGAGGTTTGAAATTCCTAATCACTGCAACCTCAAAGGCTAACATTAATTCGATTGAGGCTAACATATTCTGGTTGCAACCTTTTCCAACAGATTTTTGTAGTACTGAGGTACCGACGCTGGACGGAAGGAGAGTTTGGTATGCCCCGGGTATGGTCGTGAACCTCACTCAACCCTGTGTGTTACTGTGGCACTCTTCACCACTGCGACACGTGCCCTCTGATATTGTTATATTTAATATGAATATAAATTATAAGTGAAAAATAAAAACCTTTTGAAAGAAGAAAGAAATTTAGCGGTAACGAAAATGAAATGTAAAAAGTAAACAACGAGGAAAAAAAAACATCTAGTGCTTTTTGAAAATACAACATACTAGAATAAGATATGATTGGCTAAGATTAAGTACGTAGATGCTAATAGAAGCAAATTGTACTGGATTGAAGCGTTGATGATGAGGTAGATAGTGTGGAATGAGAGGGAGGGGCGACAACCAAATTAATATGCGAAAATTTATATACGCTTCGAATATTAAAAATATTTATACTAATATGTTTATAATTAATAGTATGTATGACGTTTAAATCTTTCTAGTTGATATAATGAATGCGTTCAAATCATCCAACAACTTATGACGTGTCATGAATAATCCATAGATCATCTGAATTTATGGATTAACGAGAAGCATAAAGAGGATTTTATAGTCTTAAGTAGAACAACTATCAACGAAAAGATTCTGTTCAGTACGACTGTCATGTACTGAAGGAAAACAAAAAACGAAGCTAAACACTTCTAACAGCATTAAATCGTTAGTAGGCGTTAGTTTTATGCTAATCGATTTTCAATATAAGAGGAAGTATTGAGGAAAAAATTATAGCCTATAATAGCAGTACTTCAGATATTAGTTTACAAAATTAATCATTTCTATATGAATTATTAGCTCGTTACTTTTTCTAATCATTTTCGCATGTTTGAATAATTTCACGCTCGTGATTTTTCGTGAAATTCATCGAATACCACTTTTCCTGTGGGGCGGAGCGAGTTGCTGAGGTGTAGAGCGTCATTTGGCGCTAAGCGACGAGGATTAGTACATCACTACATTTCAGTCTATCTGACTGATATGATTAAAGATGAGAAGCTGCATCACATTCACACACATTTATTCACTGCACAACTGATGATTCACCTCTATACAGATCACTCAATTTTTAAAGCTCTCAAGAGCAGTTCATATTTTGTAATGAGTCAAAATAGGTGTGGAGAAATGAGAAGTGAGGAAGCTATGAAGACTCAAAAGAAATGGACATCCAAAAAGAAATACTTTCAATGAAATACTGCTAGTTACTGCTTAATGTTACTTTCGAAAAAGAGAAAACAAAAATAGGAAATTGTTAAAAACAGAAGGGATACAGCAGTAAAAGCGTGTATGAGGACGAATGATGAGAAAAGAAAAAAGGATATAACGTCATCAAGAAGAGGATTAAAGGAAAATGAGGTAAGAGTCGTAAGATCGTATATAGACGGAAAAAAAAGATAAGTTAACAGAATATATAGAAACCTATCAGATGAAAGCAGAATGCAAAAAATCATTATATATTGTAGAACGGTTAAAATGAGTTCATGTCGGCATCAATACTTACTGCCATTTATAGTAACCGTGACCTCTTTCTTTCGAAAAAACTCAGTTCATACTCGAATTAAAATCCCTCAGTGGTACTCAGCTGTATAGCACTATTATGATCAGTTCTTTGAATTGTTTATTTACAACGAAAATAAGAAAACAACGTACTCGTTTCCTACGACGATCAGAAGCTCGCAATTTCGCCTCTTTCACCATGTAGTCTCTGGGTCGTCGCCCTTTCTGAACGATACACTATGATTTCTACTATTGACTGATTCATTTTTTAATATTACAAGAAACCAGAAAAAAAATGAGGTAGATAACCTCTTATATTTCTGCACTACACTATTTTACACAGTATTGCTTTACTTCTTTTTCTGGTATTGTTTTATGAAAAAAAAAATGAACCATATCGTTTTCAATGAATAATTTTCTAACTTTGTCGACAGTGATTGCTGCCTCAGGGCACAACTTAAGAAGATAATCGATGCAAGGCTGATAACCGCATCTGAATGTAATTTAGTTAATTGATTCTTAAAAGATAATAGAAGAAGAAAAAAAATCGGTTGTTCTTTGTATCAGATCACTAGAACTGACTTGATGATGGTCGCAGTACAATAAAGTGAGGTGATAAAAATTGATCAGGGTTTCAGTAGTGTTATGAGATCCGATTGGTTCGAAAAATCTTGCAAGCTTCTATCAATAAATAAACCCTGTTTCAGACTTAGGCTTAGTGATTACTGTATAGTTTTTCAACTAAATTTCTAATTATTTTTGTAAGCTTTTACTTGTAAGCAATATGTAGTGGCGTGCGTCCTTCCAAATCCCTGTACAGAGCCATATTTCCGGAATACAGCAGTTGTTTTAGTGTTCGTTCATCTTCGGATATAATTGCGTCCCAAATACCAAGAATTTGTGCCTCAACTCATGATTGATGAGGAAACGGTAACTCTTCAATCACAACAACTATTACAAAGATCAAACACGCGAATCGATCCGAATCAGAGCAGAAAATGAAGAATATTTATTGAATAAAAAAGAAAATGTTCTAAAAATGGCAAAGTATTAAAAAAGCATACAAATTGAGGTAGGATATGTAGAGGTAAAGAATACGAACAAGCTGAAAGACCTCACTCACTGGGTGATAACTATGAATAACAACTATTCTGAAGAGTATTTCACAACGTTTGTATGATGAGAGAATAAAAATTGTAAGATAAGGAAAAGCTTCAAGATACATACTTGTATTTGTTCCAGTTTGCCGAATTCTTTCAGTTGCGGAGGCAACGATTGTGATTGTGGATGATTAAGCTGAGTCTGAGTGAGTTTTGATAGTGAGTTCTCCGATTGAGAAGGAAACAGATGATCCCATTCATTTTTCAATGTCAATGGATCTAAAACTTCACAAAAAAAAACACATGTAGAAGTTTTGTTAGTAAAAAATCTTGTCACACCTATTCAATTTGAATACGCATTGCCACAAACAAAGTTTTTTGAAATGGATCAAAATCCAGTGTGACCAAATGAGATTCAACCTTCATCCTACTGTAAAACATTGAGGAAAGTGCTAAGGTAAAGGAGGCGATAAACAAAACGCTCTGCAATGATGAGAGGGGAACGTCGAATGACTACGTGCAATCAACAATTTCAAATCTAACCAGTTACTGTGAGGATCAAAATATTCTAGCATTTCGTTGAGTCAATCATTAATTATGCGAATTTTTCGCTGTTGGATGAACTCCACTGGTCCTTCTCCTCCCTTTCGAAACATGAGAATGCTCTTCTAAATGGCAAAATAACTGAGTTAAAGCATCGATATTGCTGTTGCAATATGTAGATCATTGCGTTATTCGTATACTGTTAGATCTGAAGTTCTTAGCGGAATAGAGCAAAAAATAACGAGGATGTAATCGCCAGAGGCCTCGAGTTTTACAATTAACTCAGGATCTATGAATCTCGAATGGAAGATTTCTCCTCAACAGACTGATTGATGCTGATCATAGCGGTTAGCTTGGGCAACGTAAAAGTTTAACTCCTGTTAGACGCCAAAGTCAAATGTCATCAGTTTTCATCTATTGATAATATGACCTGAAAATTATTTTTCAGTTATCCTCTGAGTCAAATCGAATTTAGGCTCTTCACGTAACCTTTTTTAACTTCAACGTAACTTTTCCTCAACGTCGTCAAACTTCGGAGTCCGTGTGAATATTGTCCAATTAGTATTTTTAGAACTATTGGGTTTCTTAATGAGAGTTAATCGTGAAGTCATTCGACTTTTTTTGCCTGATCAAGCGTTGACTCCTTAACTGATTCGGACTTTTCAAACGGTTCAAAAATATGACTATTGATTTTTGTCACAATATATTTCATTGTGGATGTGTAAAATACTTTTTGGAATTTTCAGATGGAGAATATTATTCTTATAAAAATAGAAAACATAACAAAATTTATGACACATGGGATGCGATCAAACGTACATCGGTTCATGTAGCGAATTTTCTCCATGTCAATGAGTGACGGATTCTGATAGACATCTAACGCCGTGAAGCCCTCACAATCTGAAATCTTCTGAGAAATAATTTCACAACATGGCTAAAGCGGCTGCGTATCGAAGTAAGAACAAAAGAAGAATAATAATTTTGTAATAAGACTTTATTCAAATGTACTTTTTCAAACGTTAACAAAGAGATCTCGCTTAATGCTTGTTGAAATAAACAAAGCTGAGTAATCAATGAGGTAAATAAGGATGAGGATAGGCAATAGTTGCTATCGCTTTGCCACTTGACTTTCAATCAGTAGATATTTTTCTATAAAAATATGTTAAAAAGACTCAATAAGAAATTGTAGCTCTGCTTAAATCACATGCTGTTTGTAAATTTCAGATGCTTTTCTTTTGTTTTTTTTTTGATATGAAATAAAATTTAACCGGATGTCAAGTTGCGCAGGAATAGGAGGAACCATATGCCACGTAGACGTTCATAACGTATAAGCGTGTTGAAGTGCGGCTACGAGGCCCATGCAGTGTTTAAAATCCTTATAACTTTTTCTGCATCCGATATCCTTCTAGGGTTTATTGTAGCGCGAATGCAATGTCTAGTATGATCTTGAACATGCGTACACTAGATCGGACCTGCGTTTCACTGTTGCGCACTCTACCACTGCCCTACACGTAACTCAATACTTGGGCGTCATCGGAATCTTCTATTGAAAACGTCTTGATAGGAGATCAAAAATTCGAAGAAAAAAAAAAACGCATTACGTAATCGTCAGAGTCAGACAATATAAGACGGAAGATTTTCCTTAATCAATGTTCTGTGATAAAAGAATGTTCAACAACCTGTAGGAAATAACAGTAACATCACTGGTGCAGCTCAATGTACGTCTACAGAGCTCGTAATCTTTCTAATCGTTCGATTTTTTTCAAGCGAATTTACTAACAGAATGTCTATGAAAGAATTTCTAAACATGATTTTCCTTTCCGACCTGGTATGTAATCTTTAGCTCCTTTTTCCGTCAATGTATAGTAGATTGTGGAATCACCAGTTAATTTACTTATTACCGCAGCGTAGTGAAGTGCAGTTCGACCAGCCTGAACAACTTTACAGTATGGTGAATCCGTTAATATATTCACTATCGATTAGATAATGGAAGTACTCGTAGAGAATTCCAAACAGTCGAAGTACTTCCGTTGACGTAAAACAGATTTTCAAAAACAACTAAATCGTTAAGTTATAGTTTTTCAAAACTATCATGTAAAACGTCTTCGTTTAGTATCGGACATTCAAAGTGAAATTAAACATTGACAAATTACTTACATTATCACGAAAATTCGGATCGATTTTATCGTTACTCAATAGGATCGTCAGCATTTCCTGATTATTCATAATTACTGCAAGTTGTAAAGTAGAACAACCAGTTAATGGATGGCACAACTAAAAATCGATATTCTGACGTCATACAGAACTAAATGACTCGTTTCTGTCTATTTTTTACCACAATAATGTTTGTAAATCCTTTGATTTTTATCCAACATTGTAATTTAAATAACATAATAAATGCTGTTATCACTAGACTTTAGTCATTCCTCGAGATCAGCTGATTTGATGTTCTCTAAGAAAATAACCTTGTTCGTACTCAACCACATTCATTAATGAAGCTTTTATATTTTCAACATTGACGTAATCCAAAAAGCTTCTAAGATTGAACTTTCACCTACTAATTACCTTCTTATAAGAAAATTAGTACTGGAAGTTATAAAAAAATAGCTTTGGAAAGAAGTTGATCCTTTGTTATACGAATTCAAGTAAAGCATTTAAGTATTATCCAAACAGATTGAGGAGTCTGTTGATTAACAACATTGCCCACATTTTCACTCTTCGTTCCCAAACGGCTCACAGCTCCACGTTGACTGATAAGCGCTCCTACTTCCACTGTAAAATGGAAGCCTAGCTGAGATTAAAACTATCGAGGTTTACCAATAACCTTATAAAATGAAGTCACTAGGAGACAATATTCCTTAATGAAAGTCTGTAACTGCTTCACTTTCCATTCAACTATTTCTCATATGATCTTTCCATACAAAATCCGATCACGACAGCGCTAGGCCGTTGCGCAGTCCAAAGTCTTGCGTCTAATTAAACCATGGAACATCAGCTGTTACTCATTAACTTTCCGAGCTAATGAACTGAGGGTATTTGGAAACAATCTGGAAAACACAAGGAAAAGTGCTCTTATAACTTTGTTTTATGGCAATTTGAATGAGAAATTAGAAATGACCGACCTAAATGAATACAACATGGAGAAATTTTAAATGTGAAGTCGAAACGAAAGTGGAAAGTGCTTGTGGAACTCTTGTCCGTCTGCAAGCAAGTGTCTTCCAAAAAAAAATGAGTGTTCAGAAAAAAAAAGAAGACCAACAACGAATACAGGTGTACGATCAGCTGCATGATTTGTGCGAAGTTTGTCAGATACAAAAAATAGGTTTTTGCAGGAAGATAATGAGGATTACTCGGTTGAAGACCTCATTTGGCCATAAACTGAAGAAAATGATCATCACTTTAAAAAATGCAAACGATTCGTGTAGTACGCAAATGTTTTCAATGGAACCGTCCCTATAATAATGGAGGGACTACTTGACAGAAACAAAAGGGAGACCACGAGTAAAATTTTATTATTGAAAACCATATGACACTCCACATGCAAAGAGAAATGCAAGCCATTAGAAGATGAAGGTCACAATCAATCTATTCAAGGAAGATGACCATCGTCACTATTGTTCAATCCGCATGTTGAGTGTGCTCTATCAACTCTTCACAAACACTCTCCTTTTTCGTATACTGAAAAGCTCGGATTTAAGAGCATACTGTTGAAGAAGGCATTCTGCAGTATAGATCATATCTGAGTAGTGTTAAGCGTAATAAGAGAAGCGATTGAGGGATGATGGAATGTGTCACATGTACATCAATATGTTGAAAGAATACTAGCATAATGGACGGTGATGGGGCGATAGTGAAACGATTAAGAATGAGGACGTGCCATCCTCCAAGTATTCACATAAGTATGTTTTTACTTCAATATTTCAACGTTGTGACATTAATCCACTTACATATACATCTTTTTATAAGTATCAGTTAGTAAGTTATTTGTCACTGACCGTAGGATGCTCCGCAAGGAGCTGACGATCTAATGCAGTCAAATCGCCCTTACAAATAGCTGTGAGAAGTCTTTGTCCAGAATCGCTTGCTAAGACTTGTCGCTTCTGAACAATCTCTAAGTTGTAGGCTTTAATATAGCAATGATTTTACGATCTTCACTACACTTCTTCTTTTCCTCAAGTTTGTAGAAAAAATGAATATTCATAAGGCTGTCATAGATGACTATTTCATGTCACTCTAGTCAAATGTCTTAATGATTCTGCTTAATCCGTCTGTAACAAGGAGTAATATGATGACTTAAAACTGTTAGTTGCCTCATTTTGTGTTTTGGAATAATGAGAATACCAACTTGTTGAGGACCAGGAACATTTGGTGGCGTTTGATCGGATTCAGTTTGCCTTGAACGTGTCATTATGGGCACTGACGTTCCACACAGAAACAATGGAGTATCCATTCGTTTCTAGATATGATTTATTCCTCGTCTCTTATAGAGAGATTTATACTCATGAGGTTTCATCTATGGTTTTTGTAGAGAACAATGCACTTTCAAGTCAAAACTAACTGAAGTATTTCTGAAAAACAGAAGTTTGTAAAATATCCAATTTACATAAAAAATCTCATATTTAATGCATAGAGTTCAAGCATAGATTCTTTTCAATTATCCTCAAAATTATTGATTGTTTATCTTTCTAGCAAATGTTTACAACAATCCTCCTAGTGGTTATATGTAATACAGAAATAAGTTGTCGTTTTAATTTATCGACTCATTTAGCTGTCAAATTTCAATACTTTCTCATCAAACTGTTTTGCATATTTCGAGTAAGTGAGGAAAAACCTTTTTGAAGAGAACGCCTCAAGAGCTGAAGCTATTTAATCAATAGCTAAGCAATTGTGAATTCTAATAGAGAATATTTCTTAGAAATTTCAATGTAATAATTTTCTGATGTGGTCCTAAATTATGAAAGCGTCGAAGAGAATAAAGTGACAAAATTAATTACGCGAAAAATACTAATATTATTAGTTGGAAAATTATAGAACACCATCAAGAAGTAACTGTTGATTGAATAACATAGTAGATGAACGACTAACAATAAGATGAGCTTTGGTGTTGATCAATCCTTTGTGGCGGGATGCGCCCACGCATTCCTGTTCAACGTGATATCGTGGAGGTAATTGAAGGCGAGGCTTGCTTATACAGTTACTTGAATTGTCCACTTTTCACCATGTAAGTACTAGTTATCTTATCCAGACTGCTCTAGTACGATTCCGCGACCCCGGAGAGACGGCAGGTCTGAGAAGCCAAGGTAAGGCCGCGAACTTATTCGTGCCTGTGTGTCACTGTGGCATCTCCATCACTGCGCCTCACAATCAACAACAGTAGAGAGTTTGGTTCAGAGTGTTCTTATGAGCATAAAGTCTTAAGGTTAAGGTGGTATTTTACTACTGATTGCGTTGGTGATTACCTAAGAACACTTAAGCACTGCTCGATTAGGACTACATCAGGCTATGCGAACAAAACTTTATGAGAATAGATTTGTTGAGTTCTTCACAATACACAAATACGAATCATTCAAGTCTTTGAAATAGTGTAAAATGTTAACCCCATTAAGACATCAAATGGCTTTTCGTTTCCTGTTCGGAACCTCAGGCACGAATCTATTCTGTGGTTAGTGTACACACCGAAAAATCTGTGATATGCGGTTTCGAATCGTAACGGAAGTTAATTATCATGTTATCACCTCATAAATTGATCTACCGTGGCACCTTTTTTTAATCATAATTTTAATCTGAAGAAATAATTTTCATGAATAACGAGAATAATGGAGAGAAACATCTTTTTATAGAAGTGACATGATTTGGAATAATTTCATTCGTGCTGTATTTATATTGACACCAAAACGATATGATTAAAAAAAATCCAAGTTTTATCCGAACAAAATGTTCTTTATAAGAGTCCTCTTCAATGTTTTGAGTTCTTCCTCAAACTGACAAGTAGAAAATGTTTGAAAGTGAATGAGAGTGAAAAAAATATCAGTAACACCTCATAATAGGTGTAAGTGAAATTCAAAACATCTAATTGAGGTTTCGTAACTCGCGTATTGTTTATTAATACAATATTTATTTGAAAATAAAAAGTAGTTAATACGATAGAGAATGTATGTTTCCTTATCGACGTTGAGGTAAATGACATGGATTCATTTGTATCAATAGATAGACTAGAAATGAATGGGCGTTTCTGGCTTCATTGCAGAGAGGCGAAGTGTCGTAGCAACCGATAGATCACAACGCTGCACAATTACTTGTAATTCTCTTTAATTTCATATCTATTCATTCATATAGATAAAAATTTCATCGCTTGATAATCTGATGGGAGAGTTTTTCACTCTGGTCATCACTTCAAGCTCAGATATGCAGTATTCCTCTGAAAGATGACTCACTCCTAAGCATCTACAGCTTTTATGTCATCCATATTTTAATGCACTTTGTCGGTAATGAGATAAAATCGTCACCACTGTAAGCTTATTACAGCTTAGACTGTTTTTCAAGGAATTTTTTTTTTCCTCAAATTGTACTTCTACTCAATTGACTATATAATGAAAAATTCACAGTAATTTTCAAAAATTCTTTGATAAAATTACGAGGAAAGAAATGAACGGGAAGCAAATGATGAAATTTTCTTAATCGGAATAAAGCTAGTTCTACACACAGAGCAAGCACTTGGTCGGAATGAAGCCAATTCTACACATAGAGCAAGCAGTCTGTCAACGGATAAATTTAGGAAAACATTACACATAGGGTTTCCGACTTTAGTTAATCGAAATCGCCCGACATTTTCAAATTCTAAACTTATAAATCCGCAAGAGCGATGAGTTTCCAAATGTCAAACGAATGACCTCATGAGGCTATTCAATGACTCGATATTCTGTTTATAAAAATAAAGATACATCAGCT